>JAJOOO010000764.1:0-45094 GCA_029582685.1 Solanum piurae | reverse complement strand
ATTCTTGAGGAATAACATTTCATTCCTTGCTTCTTTTTGGTGCACTCTGAAGTTTCAGTTTGTATTTAAGATTCGATGTCATTACTAGAGAATATTATCTTGTAGATTCTCTACTTTTTGATATATTGCTTGTATATGGGGATATTTTCCCATTATGAATAAAATTATTTACTCTTATCCCCAAAATAGAAACGGAATTTACTTGTACCTGAATAAATCCCTTTTTAAGTAGCTATAAATATATCAATGGTTTAATTTAGCTGTTGTCTGTGTCTACCGTGCAGACACGGGGTGTCCCAGCAACCTCTGTTGCCAAGAGTTCTCCAGCCACCCCAGTTAATTCTAGTTCAAGTTCAGATCCATCTGACCCACCTGGTTGGGTTTTATCAGAAGAATGTAATTCCGTAGCTGAACAGGCGTATGGTGCCAGCCGACATGCACATTTAGGTACTGCAAAGTGACTTCCTAAAAATGATATGTTATTGCAATTTTATTTAGTAGAATCTCAACTGCCTGAACTGTTCCATCTATGAGTGGAGATGTAAGCAACATGTTTGATCCTTATGTCTAAGTAGTAGCTGGCACTAGCTGCATAACTAAACAGAATATTACTCTTGAAGATAATGGAATATTTTTATATGAGGAACTTATAATTATTTATCATCATACAAGAAGATAGTGACCTACTTATGCTATTAGATCTCAGACTTGCTGTAATCTTTGAATTTCTTAATAAGTTAAAACCTATTTCCCCCTTCAGAATTGGCTAGATTAAGTTCCGTCTTCTACTGATTGCAGAGCCTAACAGGGATATGACCACCAAAACCCATGAACAGAGACTTCTTGAGATTAATACACTCGACTGGGATGAGCTTTTGGCACCCAACGATCCTAACAAGCTAATGGCAACTCAAGAAGGTACACTGAATTCTAGTAGAAGGTGCCTGTAGCCTGTGAAAAAGTTATTTGATCATTTTTCGTAATTCATTGATAAGTCATCTTTCCTTTTGTAACCATGTACAGTAGGAGGAAGAGCTTCAGTTGGGCAACAGAGTCAATGTGAAGTTAATGGTTACAGCCTCAATGTAAGTGGTTCTAATATGCAGCTTGCTCACTAGTACAATTCTTCACCATCTAGCTTTACTCTTTCTCATCTTTGCTGCTACAAGATTAAATTTAATGAAATTAATGTGAGGCCCTAACTTGTTGTTTAGTAGGCTAGATTATATGATTCTCATAGGCAATAAGGAGAGTCCTGAAGGGTAAATTAGCACAACTGTGCGTCAGTACCAAACTAGTTGGAGTCAGCTATATCATCTTTTTCAGCTACAAGATTAAATTTAATGAAATTAATTTGAGGCCTTAATTTTTTGTTTAATAGGTTAGATTATATATTTCTCATAGGCAATAAGGAGAGTCCTGAAGGGTAAATTAGCACAACAACTGTGCCTCAGTCCCAAACTAGTTGGGGTCAGCTATATCAATCTTCACTGACCATGTTTCTCAATTTAAGAACAACTCATGTCATCATCATACCAAATAAAAATAAAAAGTGAAAAACAAGTATAAAATACATTAATAAAGTAATAAGCTTCATTTATGTGACCGGATAGATTAATTATTTCAGAGGGGAATGGGATACAAGCTTCAGAAACATAAAGCTGTCCATTCTTCATGGAGTAACTTCTGATCACTCTCCACTATTACTGCAATGTGGTGACTGGGAATACAGTTAAGACATACTTTCAAGTTTGAGAATTGGGGGATACAAACTGAAGATTTTGGAGCAAAAGTTAAGAACTGTTACTCCTTTTACTGTTCTGGTAAAGCTGACTATATTGTAGCCTTCAAGGTATAATATAGTCAGAAAACCTAGTACTTGCCAACCCACTCAGAAAATCTAGTACCTGATGAACAATCCCCACATTCATAGGGGAAGACCTGCTATCCGAGTCTGTGTCTTCACTTCTGGTTCAGTATCTTCCTTGATCTCAATCTAAATCTCCTCTTCTACCAGATCCTGGGGTGGAGTGAGGTTCCTTCCCTTGGTGCATTAAAATCCTGAGCTCTACCTTTGGTGGGTGTTGCCCTTCCTCTGCCTCTGCCCCTGCCCTTGCACCTACCTCTGCCTCTGCCTCTGCCACGCCGTCTCGCTGCGAGCTTAGTCATTTACTCTACCGCTGGAGCTACCACCCTTGCGCCATTGTGTCGTGTATCTACCATCTGCAGATAGAAGAGTGAAAGAGATTAGATACCAATTTGTATCATCAAATACCAATTGGAATCAAGTTATAGCACGAAGGAAGAAAGAAAAAGAATTTCATCAAGTCATGTAGACTCTTAAAGAAAAGTACATACGTCTATACCATTCCACAAGATTCTACTAGACTCGTTTCAGTATGATGAGATCAACTAACCTAGGTCTAATACCAAGTTTGTCTTGACCCAGGTGCTCTTCTTAGAACTCTTTTTCTTTCTAAAAAGAGTTCAGTTGTTTTAAATGTTTTTAAAAGCGCACGCTTTCTACAGCTTTGCTTCTGTTCGCTCCTCGCTTCAGTCCATTGAAGCGTCCAGTCTCCGCCTCACTTCGCTTCACCGCTTTTCTAAATGCTGCCAAGATCAGATGGAACTATGGCTTTCTTCAATCAGTGTTGGGAGGTGATTAGCTCAGAGGTGATAGTAGTTGTACATTTTCATGTAGAAGGGTTCTTTGCTAAAAGCTACAACTCAACATTTGTAGCTCTTATCCCCAAGAAAGTGGGAGCTATTGAACTGAATGACTTCAGACCAAACAGTTTGATTAAGAGTATATACTAGATCATATCAAAGATGCTAGCAGAAAGGTTGAAGAAGGTTATACATAGAGTGGTGGACAGACAACTAATGACTTTCATCAAATGAAGGCAAATCATGTCTGCAATACTAATGGCTAATGAATGTGTTTAAGCTAGATAGAGGAGTAATGAGCCAAGAATTTATTGCAAACTAGACATCCGTTAAGCTTTTGACCATTTAAACGGGAAATATCTGCTTGAGCTCCTTCAGAAGATAAGATCTGGTTCCAAATGGACGAAATGTATCAAATACTGAATTAGTACAGTAAAATTCAGTCCTTAACTGGATTCTTCCCCTCATAGAGAGGTTAGACCGGGGATACTTTATCCCCTTTCCTTTTGGCAATGGAAGGAAAAAACCAGTTCTGATTCTGAGGGTTATTTTCATCCTATTAGAAGCAATGTCTGGTCTCCAGATTAATTGGGGGAAGAGCCACATTTATCCAGCAAAATGAGGTGAATGACATCCAAGATTTGGCAAACATATCAGGAGTTAGGGTGGGTGAATTACCTACAAATTATATGGGTATGCCTCTGGAGGCCAAAAACAATTCAAAGGGGATATGTAATGGTGCTCCACAATGTATAGTCAAACAACATTCAAAGCCAACTATTCCGTATGCTAGGGTAGTTGAGAGAAGTAAATGGCAACAACAAAGTCACAAAGAAGCCAGTGCTAGCATAGAGGGTCCACTGGGGAGAAGTATTACGGGATTATTCGGAGGATCTGAGAGACTCACTCTGACTGATGTAAGAAAATGGGCCTCCTCGACCTGGAAGAAAGCATTTGGAGTTAACATCTATGAGATGGCAGGGCACATCATCCTTTTTGAATTCCCAAACAAGCATATGGCAGAACAAATTCTGCAAGGAGAATGGAATTGAAAGAACATGAAGGTGAAACTAGAATGGTGGAACCCACTAGTTGGCTGCGTACCATCACAGCAAAGACAGGAAAAGATCTGGATCAGAGCAATAGGAGTACCCCTGCACTTGTGGTCCAAAAAGTCTTTAAAGAAATAGGCGATAAATGTGGAGGATGGTACAAAACGGAGGAGGAAACATAATTGAGAAACCATCTTAGATGGGCCCGTATTGAGGTTAAGAATGAAGGGCAGAAAATACCTAGAGAGGTCGCCATAACCAAACAAGGATACACCTTCAGGATTCCGATCTGGATCGAGGAAGTTACGACCTTTGAGAAGGCATCGGGAAAAAGCATGGAAAATCAGATTTCCATGGCGGAGACGGCGAAAACTGGGGAAACCCTAGATGAGGGCTTTGCACGGAGGTTTGTTGCATGTCCAATGAAGAGGACGGGTAATACCCAGAGGTTAAAAGCATCTTTTGAAGTCATCAAGCAAGTAGCCAGATTGACAGCTGTTGATTGGATGGCACAGATGGGGAGTGGAAATAATTCAAATTTAATTCCATGTGAGGAACACGTGAGGTCTCCAAGGCAGGAGATGAATAATTTGAGTCATGGGCCGGCCCAAAACCAAAAACCACTCCAACAAAAATTAAATACCTCACAAGCCCAACCCAATCTAGAACAACAAATTGAGGAATTCTGGGAGGAGACCACGACAATCAGAACATCTTCTCCAGAGAATTTCAACGTAACAGAAAATCTTGAATTCACTGCCTCAACTTCAGATGCAGGATATGTGGGGGAAAATTCAAAGATGAAAGGTTAGTTGCGCGGACTCTTCACTTTTGATGCCACACCCGTCTCAGATTCTTCAAAAATACACTACTTTTGGCGAATCCGACACGCACCCGTTGGCATTTTTGAAGAGTCCGAGCAACATAGGATGAAAGAGACAAGTCTAGAAGAGACAGAGGGAACTGTAATTGTGAGGGAGATGAGGGGGAATGAGAATTGCAAGGAACAATCCATTGTGATGGGCAACTCAAGTCTGGAAGTCAGAAATTGGGAAGTGGACGAGGTGATACCCTTAGCTACAGAAGCAGCTAAACAGGTCGTTGACAAGGAAAAGTCCACAGCAGTCTGGGTTCGAAAGAATTTAATCAAGCTCAGCAAAATGTTTGGAGCTGACTTTAAAGGCCATGAAGAGGAAGCCTTGGAACTTCTTATGCAAATTGATGCGTGCAGGCAGATTAGAAGGATGGAGCCATCATTAGAAATCAGAAGAGCTAGATTCAAAGGCACCAATGGATTGAAGAATTTAATTACTTTTGATGTTAAGTTCAAAGCTAGTGAGGCCAGGAGCGCGTGGAAGGAGGTGCACAGCCTGTACCATGATGTTCAACCTAGTGTTTTGGAATGTTAGGGGAATAAATGATGGGGGAAAAGAAGAGTGGTGAAGAGTTGTATAGAACTTTGGAAGGCTGACATAGTGTGCCTTCAGGAAACTAAACTACAGGGAGACATTCAAGAGATAGTGAAGCAAATATGGGGAGGGAGATGGGTTAGATATGCTTGCCTAGAAGCAAGTGGTACCAGGGGAGGGATTATCATGTTATGGGATAGTAGAGCTTGGAAGGGAGAGGTGCAACAAATAGGTGTACATACGGTAACTTGCAGTTTTGAAGGCTTGCTCCAAAACTTTAACTGCCACATTACAGGGGTGTACGCACCAAATTGCAACGTGGAAAGAAGAGAGGTTTGGGATGAATTAGGTGCGGTCAGAGGTTTAATGGAGGGCCATTGGGTAGTATCTGGGGACTTCAATGTATGCAGGTTCCCCACAGAGAAGAGAAGCTGTCAAAGGAGATCTACTGCCATGGTAGAATTCTCAGACTTCATAAAAGACCTGGAGCTTATTGACTTGCCACTTGAAGGAGGAACACATACTTGGTTCAGGGGAGATACAAACAATGTTGCATCAAGGATAGATAGAATCCTATTCACAACCGAGTGGAGTGAACAATTTAGTAAAATGAAGCAGGTTGCTCTACAAAGACTGACATCACACCATGTGCCTATAGCTTTACACTGTGGACCATGGGATCTGAACAAATCTTATTTCAAGTTTGAAAATTAGTGGCTGAACACAGAGGGATTTATAGATAAAATCAGGTCTTGGTGGAATTCTTTTGCAAATACAGGGAAACCAGACTACATTTTAGCATGCAAATTGAAAGCACTGAAGGGTAAGCTCAAGGAGTGGAGTAAGGAAGAAAAAGGAAATTTGCTTTTGCAAAGATCCATCCTGTTAAACAAGATGGCAACTCTGGATTCCATTATTGATAAAAGAGCACTAACAGAGGAAGAGGCTGCATTAAAGACAACTACTTTCCTGGAGTATGAAGAACCACTCAGGAACGAAGAGACTGCATGGAGGCAAAGATCCAGAATTTTGTGGCTAAAAGAAGGTGACAACAACACTAAGGTTTTTCACAATTCAGCCAATGCACATAAAAGGAGTAACTGTATTGACCAACTGGAAGTACAAGGTGAGACAGTGAAGGAGCCAGACAAAGTGAAAAAGGAGATCATACACTTCTATAAGAAGTTGTACACAGAAACAGAGAGATGGAGACCAGCAGGAAACATGATAAATTGTCCTACAATCTCAGAAGCAGAAAAAGTACAATTACAAGCCAAATTTGAGGAGGAGGAGGTGCTCAACTGCCTGAAAAAGTGTGCTATAGATAAGGCCCCTGGACCTGATGGATACACAATGGGCTTTTTCATCAAATGCTGGGAAGTTCTAAAACATGGCATTATGAATGCCTTCCACAACTTCTATGAACTTGAGATATTTGAAAAGAGCTACAATGCAACATATATTGCGCTGATTCCCAAAAAGAAAGGGGCAAAGGAGTTAAAAGATTTTAGACCAATTAGCTTGATAGGCAATTTCTACAAGCTTTTGCCTAAAGTATTGACTGAAAGGATCAAAAGGGTGATGGATAAATTGGTAGACTCCCAGCAAATGGCTTTCATTTAGGGCAGACAAATTATGGATGCAGTATTGATAGCTAATGAAGCAGTAGACTCAAAAATATCGCAAAAGATGCCTGGAATCCTATGCAAATTGGATATAGAAAAAGTTTATGATCATGTGAATTGGGGGTTTCTAATCAACACACTCAAGAGAATGGGATTTGGGAAGAAGTGGATCAAGTGGATCAGATTTTGCATCTCAACTGTAAAATTCTCAGTAGTGATAAATGGATCACCGGAAGTTTTTTTTGCAGCCCAAAGGGGAATAAGACAAGGGGACCCTCTGTCCCCTTTTTTGTTCATCCTAGCCATGGAGGGTCTCAATAATATGATTAAGACAACAAAGGTCAATGGCTGGTTATCCGGTTTTGAAGTGGCTAAAAACAATGGAGAAAGTCTAGAGGTGACACATCTACAATACGCAGATGATAGATTGATTTTCTGTGGTGCAGAAGAGGAACAATTAAGATACTTGATAGTTGAGAGTGATCCTAGTACTCTTTGAAGGCATTTCAGGTTTGCACATTAATTGGGAGAAGAGTGCCATTTATCCCATTTACAATGTACCAAACATTAACCTCTTGGCCTCAATTCTGGGAGGAGAAGTCGGAACCCTACCCTTTATATATCTAGGGATGCCATTGGGGGCCCAATCAAGGTCCAAGGGAATTTGGGACAATGTCCTGAAAAGATGTGAGAGGAAATTATCAAGATGGAAAGCCCAATACTTGTCTAGGGGGGGTGGACTCACTTTGATTAATGTTGTGTTAGATGCTCTCCCAACCTACATGCTTACCCTTTTCCCCATCCCAGCAGGGGTAGAACAGAGACTAGACCAGATCAGGAGAAGCTTCTTTTGGCAAGGAAATAATACCAAGAAAGGTTATCACTTAGTCAAGTGGAAAGAACTAATCTCAAGCAAGAAACAGGGGCGCCTTGGTATCAAAAATCTGAAGAGCCAAAGTAAAGCTTTGAAAATGAAGTGGTTATGGAGATATGCCCATGAGACTCACTCTCTATGGAAAAAGGTGATTACAACAAACTATAGAGAATTGGATGGGTGGATGACTGAAGAAGCAAACAATCCTTATGGTGTCACTGTTTGGAGATCTATCAGAAACTGATGGACTATTTTACGTAACCACACTACCATTAGTGTAAGTGATGGTAATAAAACCATCTTCTGGAAAGATAGGTGGTTAGGTAATTGGAGTCTTGCAGAGAACTTCCCTGATTTGTTTGATTTAGCCATCCATCAGGACAGAACAATAGCTGACATGTGGGCGCTCCAAGACTGGGACTTAAATTTTAGAAGAAACTTGAATGATTGGGAAATTCCTAGACTGATTGAGTTTTTCAAAATCCTTGAAGCTTTTCAAGGTCTGAAGAATGGGGTGGACAGACTATGGTGGAATGGGCACAACAAAGGGCATACAAAGTAAGTTCAGGGTACAAACTTCTGAACTCGACAGTGGCACAGAAAAACTCCATATGGCCATGGAAACAAATCTGGAGAACCAAAGCACCTTTGAGGTGGCATGTTTCTCATGGCTGCTAGCAAAAGAAGCTGTCTTGACACATGAAAACCTAAGAAAGAGGAACATTATTTTAGTCATGCACTGATGTTTATGTGGTGAGGCAGCTGAGACAGTGGGACATTTGTTTTTGCATTGTAGAATCACTGACCAACTATGGAAGATTTTCATTAATCTCAGAGGCATACAATGGACAATGCCTAGCAAGATTGTTGACACTCTATCTAGTTGGGAAGAAGCTGGGAAGGGAGCAAAAAACAGGAGCTACTGGAGAACCATACCATCTTGTATATGGTGGACCATCTGGAAGGAAAGAAATGCTAGGTGTTTCGAAGACAGGAGTAGAACATTACAGAAAATCAGAAAATATCCTAGATGTGTTAGAATCATGCTAGGATTGGGAGTCCTTTGATATATTACTATACTTTGACTTGTTGTAAAGGGGTTTAGCACTACCTAAGTGCTGAGTTATAACACAAATGTTACTTGTTAAAAAAAAAAAGGGGATATGGAATGGTGTACTAGAAAAGTGTGAGAGAAGGTTGACAAATTGGAAGAGTTACATATCAATGGAGTAGATTAACCTTAATCAACACTGTGCTTGATGCAATGTCCACTTATATGATGTCTATATTTCCTGCTCCTGTTAATGTGATCAACAAGATTGATACTTTATGGAGAAACAAGAAGATACGAAGAAGATCCATTTAGTGAAATGGGAAGAATTGATTTACAACAAGAAAGAAGGGGGAGTGGGAGTCAGGAACATGAAAACTCACTATAAGAGTTTGATGTTGAAGTGGCTATGGAGGTAGGCCACATAAGACAATATGTTATGGAAAGATTTCATCAGTGTAAGATATGGAGCAATGTTATCAAAGGCACGCTTCAGTCCTGAAGTGAGGCTCAAAACGCGTTGAGCGCTTCGCTTCGCTTAATGTGCGTTTCAGTGTTGTCATCAAGGCTCTAAGACATACTTTTCCTTGTGAATGAGCATTTCCTGAAGAGGCGAAGCTAAACCATTGATATTTCACTTTATCGTATAAACAATCAATTTCTTTGTCCATACATTTGTTATTCATGCTTATTATTAGTTTTGGGACTAAACATATATATATATATATATATATATATATATATATATATTTGTATGTTTCCTCCATTTGTGCCTTTCTCAATAAAGCCCACACTTTATTTGTGCTTAAAGCCCCAAGGTACCTTAGAGCTTTTTTTGCGCTTTTCACTTTTGAATTTTGATAACGCTGATATGAATAAGAAGGCAACTGGACAACAAATCATGTATCTACTCCATATGAATGAAGCATTTGGAGATCTATCAGGAATCTCTGGCTTCTATTTCAGTCAAAACTGGGGTTGAAGGTTAGGAATGGAAGGAAGATCTCATTTTGGATTGAAAACTGGATTGGTCAAGCTCCTCTCAATCAACTATATCCAGGAATTTTCATCTTGTGTCAACAACAATAAGCAACAGTGACTGATATGTGGTTTGGACAATGATGAAGTCTCAACCTCAGAAGACTTTTGAATGATTGGGAACCGGGAAGAATAGCAGAATTCTACAACACTTTCCCATTTCACTGGTTCTTCGGAGGATAGGCTGGTTTGGCAACCTGACTGTCAGGGGAATTTCTCAGTAAAATATGCTTACAAGGTTCTAAATTCCCACAACAATCAGGTGGATTGCTTACCATGGAAATTGATATGGAAAGTTAACTTCCAAACAATGTGGCCTGTTTTACCTGCTTATTGGCTAAAGAAGCAGTTCTGACTATGCTCTAGATGTTATTTTTTTGGTGATCAAGCAGTGACAATCAGTCATATTTTCTTACAATGCAGATGGGCTGACTAGCTATGGGAATTTTTTATCAACCTAAGGAAAATTAGGTGAGTTATGCCAGGTAGCATTAGAAAGTATAACAATGCTGGAACAGAGATGGTGATGCAGCTAACAAGGAGGAGAGATGGAAAATTGTCCCAACATGTTTTGAGGACAAATATTGCAACATTTAGAAGTTCTAGATGAATTGCTTAGGCCTCTTTTATTTTTGTTGTAAACAGGAAATGTTAATACAAAGTGAAGATATTTTTGACATTCTAGACAGTTTGTGACTAGTGTAGTAGTTGGGACCCTTTTTGTAATTGGATACTTTTTGAGGGGGACTACACAATTTGTATAGTATACCTGTTGACATCTATATAACTGTTAACTTTATAAAATAAAAAAAATTTGTAAAAGATTCTCTGTATGATTACTGACATATATCTGTCAAAGGGTAAATTAGCACCAAAATCAATACTATCTAATTATGCTTCGGGTTAGGATTGAAATGACTTTTGTATTGCTAATTATTTTTCAGAAATTGCCAATTTAGTTGAATTGTGTTTAATTTGTTCTCGAACTCTTTTTTTCTTTTTAAATAACTTCAACTGTCGAAGTCAGTGAGCTATGTTTTCTGTTCTGCAGATGTTGATATTCCCAAGTAACTTTTACATTACTCCAACGGTCACCATGATTAACCTTGTAGTTTAGGACATTTTAAATTTTGGATAGAGTTTTGTGTCCCCAAAGTTTCTACAGTTTTATAGTAACTGTATCTGCTTTTTCGTTGCTCGCACGATGAAATGCTCATTATTAGATAGATTCACACACACACATACTGTGTATATAGGTCAATGTTGATATGCATGTATCATTCCGTATACCTTTTAAGGATCTTGGTGGCAAAAGTCTTTAGAAAAAGGCATAATATATAAATGTGCCCTTCAACTTGGCTTCAACTGTCATCTATGCCGTCCAACTTTGGTTGTGCACTAGTAGACACTTAAACTTGTATAAAATTGTACCAATAGACATATTCGTCTTACATGACAATTTTGTGTCCTACGTGGCATCCTACCTGTATTATGCCATGTAGGACGCGTGTGTCTACTTGTTCAATTTATACAAGTTTAAGTGTCTACTTGTGCACACCCAAAGTTGAAGGGCATAGATGCCAGCTGAAGCTAAGTTACAGGGCATATTTATGTATTATGACTCGGAAAAATGATTGGCTTTTGCATCGTGTCTTATTGACCTAACATGTAACTTCTGCTTTAAGTATATCCTTCCAATTGTCAAGTTCTGCCATGAAATAAGTCATTTCCTTAATATTTAATTGGATTCCATGTAATTTTCTTTTGTATGCCTACTGATAATGGTGATTTGCAGGATGGCTCTTCATCCATGTCGAGAGCACCTATAACATCCTTAGAAAGTTTTGTTGGCCAAGTGACTGGAAGCGATGCTGTAAATTTTAATCCTTCAAATGACATGTCCTTCCGTTCTGGGGATGGTCAGATGACTTCAAACTTTCAGAAGAAAGAATCTGGAGTAATGACAGTGGGTGCAGGTGATTCTTTTGATAGTCTTAACAAGGATGGTCTCCAAACTCAAGACAGTTTTGGACGGTGGATCAACTACTTCATCAGTGATTCTACGGAATCTGCAGATGAGCTGATGACTCCTGAATCTTCAGTAACTATTGATCAATCCTATGTAATGCAGCAGACATTCAACATAACAGAAATATCTCCTTCTTGGGCTCTTTCAAGTGAAGAAACAAAGGTTCTTTTATTTCAAAGCCTTGTTACCCTGCTATAATAGTATCAATTCACAAGAATATTGCCTTCTTAATGATAAGAGAGGAGGAGTGTTCCGTCCCATATTTTGATTAAAGTTCTGTTTGCATTCATATATGATTTTTTTTTGGGTAAATTTTATTAATCACATAGTTTTAATATGAAATTACAATCTATCCCTCTTTAGTTTGTAATTACATTAATCCCTTAAAAAGTAACACAAACCGGATCCATAATATGTAGCTCGGATACATTAAAGAGTATCTCGGATACATTATAACATAAACCGGATACATTAAAAACTAGCTCAGATACATAATATGTAGCTCGGATACATTAAAAACTAGCTCGGATACATAATATGTAGCTTGGATACATTAAATACTGGCTCAAATACATTAATATGTATCTCGGATACATTAAAGAAATAAGGGATTTTAGAAATAGAAAGGGATATTGGAAATAAGGGAAACATAAGATGTGTATTTCAGTAATTTTTCCTTTGTTTTTTTTATCAATCTCATTGTATTAATGAAATATCAGTACGTCATTAGACATGTCCAGGTTTGACATAACTTGACATTTAGGTGACAATCAAGACCTATCTTACTTATCAAAAAGTAATTAAATAAACAAATAACTTGTTCAGCTTTGCATGCTTTCGCTAATGCTTGCTTTTGTGAATTGAGTGCACTTAAGTTACAGAGAGAAAAATCACTCCTTGAAACTATAGATATAATTCTTGCAGTAGCCAGTTTCTGCGTGGAGGTGGGAGTTCCAAGATGTGCACTTTCTTTTTTATCTACGATCTCAACATTTATTATTTGTCTTAATTATTGCAGATCTTAGTGGTTGGGCATTTTCCAGGAAGACAATCACCACTGGCAAAGTCAAATTTGTTCTGTGTGTGTGCAGATGTTTGTTTTACTGCAGAATTTGTGCAGTCTGGGGTATATCGTTGTGTAATTTCACCTCAAGCCCCTGGACTGGTAAATCTATATTTGAGTTTGGACGGTAACACACCGATTAGTCAAGTCATGACCTTTGAGTTTCGAGCTCCTTCAGCACATAAATGGACAGCTCCTCTGGAGGACCAGTCTAGTTGGGATGAATTTAAAGTTCAAATGAGACTAGCTCATTTGCTCTTCTCTACATCTAAGAGCCTAAGCATTTTTTCCAGTAAAGTACACCAAAATTCTCTGAAAGATGCAAAGAAATTTGTTCGGAAGTGTGCCTACATTACTAATAATTGGGCATATTTGATCAAATCAATTGAAGGCAGGGAAGTCCCTTCCATACATGCAAAAGACTGCTTGTTTGAGCTGTCTTTGCAAACCAAATTTCATGAATGGCTATTGGAAAGAGTTATTGAAGGGTCTAAGACCTCAGAGCGGGATGAGCAAGGTCAAGGAGTTATCCATTTGTGTGCTATCCTAGGTTATACTTGGGCTATATATCCATTTACTTGGTCAGGCTTATCAGTGGATTACCGGGACAAGCGTGGTTGGACAGCTCTTCACTGGGCTGCGCACTATGGAAGGTAATCCCTAGTGCAGCTGAGGAATTTTGAGATCATTATTATTTCATTGTTTAAAATAGTGTTTTTAAAAGCCAACAGTTCGTCGCTTTAATGTGAAGTGTTGGGGTTACCGCTTCACAAGTGAAGCCATGTGCTCAACAGAAATGTGCACTTCAAACATTGACTCCCAAAGTGATCCAGCGGAAAAGTGGCAGTTCTTTCATTCTCAAACTTTGAGGAGTTGGATTAATATTGGCTTTACTATATATTGGATGTTGAAATTAGTTATTTAACTGCAATTTAATGTTTGACATTGTTTGATTTCCGTAACTTACGCTTTACTATTAAAAAGCTTGTGATTACTTGCTTTTGCTTCAAATCCCATGGAGGTTGTCACTTTTTTTTGCACTTTAACTTTTAAGAACACTGGTTGAAAAAAATCATGGAGCTTCTTCTGATTTGAGTATATTTTTTACTGCTGTCCACCAAATGTCTGAACCGCGCGACCCCCTTTCCTCCTTCCTCCCTCCCCCAACCAGAAAAAGGATTTTTCTTAAAGGAATGAAGACATAACAAGGACAAATTTATTTTTGAATATTACAATTTTTCCAGCATATTGGTTGCTTATTATTGGGAGTTCTGATTATCAGGGAGAAAATGGTTGCGACCCTTTTATCTGCTGGTGCAAACCCAAATTTGGTCACAGACCCCAATTCAGAGAACCCTGATGGATCCACTGCTGCTGATCTTGCATCTAAAAATGGTTTCGACGGTTTGGGGGCTTATCTTGCGGAGAAGGCTTTAGTTGCACACTTTGAGGCTATGACCTTGGCTGGAAATGTTAGTGGTTCACTGCAGACCACTACTGAACCTATAAACCCTGAAAACTTCACAGAGGAGGAGCTGTATCTAAAAGATACTTTGACAGCTTATCGTACTGCTGCTGATGCTGCTGCACGTATACAGGCTGCATTCAGAGAACAGTCATTCAAACTACAGACCAAAGCTGTTGAGTCTTTAAATCCAGAGACAGAAGCACGTAATATAGTTGCTGCTATGAAGATTCAGCATGCTTTCCGCAATTATGAGTCGCGTAAAAAACTGGCTGCTGCTGCCCGGATCCAATATAGGTTCCGAACTTGGAAAATGCGGAAAGACTTTCTTACCATGCGGCGTCATGCGATCAAAATTCAAGTAAGTTGCCCTTTCTCATAAGTTTGGCTGAATAGTTAGAGCCATCTCTTCCATCAAAAGATCTGAAAGTTTAAACTGTGTCTGGTTGGTCCAAGTTAGTAGTGTGTTCCATTTTCCCTTAATTTTCATGTGATCTGCTCACTGAGATGAGGTGCGCATTATGTTCATGAATTGGCAAAAGAGATTATACCTTGTTGTCTCCACATTAATTTCCTCAAATCTCGAATATTGCTATTAACCTGCAATGGATGCTCTTTTCTTTTCAATATGCTACTTAATGCTATTCTGTTGATATTGCTCGGTGCTATTACTGTAGAGTGTAGACTGTTTTTTTTTTCCTTTTTGGGGGGGAGGATGGATAAGGTAAATAATTTTAGTAAGCAGACAGGACAAATTTAAATAGTGGAATCTGACTCTGGTTTATGCAGGCCGTGTTCCGTGGTTTCCAAGAACGGAAGCAATATCGCAAGATAGTTTGGTCTGTTGGGGTGCTTGAAAAGGCAGTCTTGCGATGGCGTTTGAAGAGAAAAGGCTTTCGTGGTCTTCAGGTTCAATCTAGTGAATCAGTGGATATCAAACCTGATGGTGAGGTGGAGGACTTCTTCCGAGCCAGTAGGAAACAAGCTGAAGAACGTGTTGAAAGGTCTGTTGTACGAGTTCAGGCCATGTTTCGTTCAAAGCGAGCACAAGAAGAATATAGTAGGATGAAGATGGAACATAATAATGCTTCAGTAAGGAAGCTCTTTTTTCCTGTTTCTTTTTTCGATTGATGAATAGGGGAGACAAACTTCAAGATGTTATTCATCACTTGACATTTACCATATTTGCTGTTTTGCAGCTGGAATACAAAAGGCTTCTCAATCCTGATAACCAGATGGGTTAAGAAGATAAGGAACAAGTACTTCCCTGAAATATTTGGAGCTACAGCAGTAACCCAGGCTAACAACCACCCTCCAAAAAGCATTGTGATATTTCCCCTGCCCCCTCCCACAAACGTGATCCCTATAGAACGAAAGAGTTGCCTGGTTGAAGCTACTGAAAAGAATAGGTTATGTGTGCTTATTGTGCAAATCAGTTTGTAAATTGGTAGAGATGTTGTAAATTGGTAGATTGTGTTATCATCGCAGCCTCGACCCTCCAAATGTTTTAGAAAAGCGTGGGTTGGCACTCACAGTTTGACATGTTGTACCTGTTGTTGTGAGAGGTTTAGTGTGGTCTCAGCGAGTGTATTGCCTGACTAAGATGTCAAATATTTGCAGTATTGATTTCATGATATGTAATGATTATATGCTTTGGCTAAACTATTCTATGATCAAATGGGGTATGGACCATATAATCGAGCCCATGTAAGTATCACAAACACGTCAATGATAGTCATGATCAATTATTTTGGATTCAATGGCACAATAAGTAGTTGATCTTGGATACCTTGAATCTTTTGATGACGTTTTTATATGGGGTAAATATATAAGACTAATATTACCCTTGGTATAAACATTATCAACTATTTACTACGTTTAGCATGAATAGCAGATTTAAGGAAAAGTGAATCCCCTATTTTGATTTTTTTTCGTGGACATTCCTAGTTTCACTCTCATAACCTCAATTTTAAAAATTTCTATCCCTAAAACTATCGCTCCATAGATTGTTCACATTTGAAATTTCTTTTTCTACCATTGAAGTCTATATTTTAGTTGTTAGTCTCCGTATTTTGTTGCTTGTTTACACAAAAAAAGTTTATGCAGAACAATGTCGAAGGCACCAATCACACCGAGGAAGGGGAATGTATGTTTGGTGTATCTCATCGTATATCTGCTGAATGTTTGTTTTTATGTTATGTATCACTATAACATATATTTGTCTTAACTTGTTAGCTTTAGTTATTAGCAATTAGATATGTTCGAAAATATAAATAAAAACGAGATAAAGATTCAAATGACATGCCCCTTCACAACTATTTAGATTTCCTATCGGGCTCTCATAGATTCTATAACTTTGAAGTTTCTTATATTTTAATTCAGAATGAAATATTCCTAGTGTTCTAAAATTGTCCGATGATTGGGTTAAAATCTTTTGCATCGTAAGGTGTAATTTTGAGCATTATTAATATATATAAGTGAACACGGAGAGAAGAAGTTCAGATGCCCTGGGAGAGAACTTCATCCAAGAAGAATAACTCTGGTGAAACAAAAAAGGGCAACGAGCAGATCTAATCATTTGATTTTCTGGCGAAACTATGGCAATTTTCCTGTTGGGATGAGGGCGGCGGCACACCGGCAGTAGCAATAGAGCACGTACGTGAGAACAGTAGAACAATGATGACTACGATTTGTGAGGAGACGATAGGATGAAAGAGAAGATAGAAAGAGAGAAAGACTTCTAAAATCTCTAATTTTTTGAAATTGGTTGGAGATTGTATATGTTTGGTTATAAGACTATTGCTAGTTTTGAAAATATATTATTGCTTCGTAGGATAGGATTATTAGGTTCCTAATTTTACATAGCTAGGTAAAAGGCTCGGAGTGTTGCATTTTGGCAAGGTAGGTGAAGGAAATTGAATGAGTAAAAAGTTTACCCTTAAAAAGAGTTAACGCCAGACTTAACCCAATAAATGAGCCACATATTGCAAGGATACAGAACAAGGATTGCCCTTTTTTCGTTATTGTGCTTTCCCTGTACAAACTTTCTATCCAAAAAGAGTAAAGATAAAACTAGAAACAAGCTAGTGCAAAGCTGTAGCGTTTATCCAATACAATGTAACCTGATTGGGAGAAGTTCTCTGTGTTCTTGCCCCCCTCACACCCCAACCAACCGATTGGGATCACAAAAGAGGAACTTTGACAACAAGTTCGTTATGGTTGACTCTCCTACTTGATGTATTGCGACATCCACTGGAAGCCCTCACCATATCCCATCTTGCGCACAATGCTGCACATAAACACCTCAATTGGACGGACATTGGTACCAGCAAGGTTGACGTTACCCTTGCCAGTGGTCACACCAGTTAGGCCCAAGTGATAACGCAGCTCATCTTCTGAAGCAGCATATGGTATATCAATCTTGTTTCCCAAAATGAGAAATGGGACATTTGTTAACGACTCATCTGACAGAAGCCCATCCAATTCCTTCTTTGCCTCTGGAAACCTCTCTCTGTCATTTGCATCCACAAGATAAACAACAGCGTCCACCTGCAAATGAGAAAACTTGCTTGTCAAGCAGCAAGTAGAGTGTGGGCAACGCAAATTATGGAAGTAGTTACAACAGACTCGCATAGCATTCATGTCAATACTGATTTCCCAAAAAAAAACATGATGTTCAACATTGAACCTGATTAAAGCCAAAATGTCACAACTTGCATTCCAAAACGATAAGTCTGTCCATAATGATTAATGTGATACACAACTAGAAAGTGTACATAATAACCCGTTTCGGAATGAGTAAACAGCTGCTCTTAACCATATAAGTATTCACCTTGGCATAGTAGTCTCTCCAGACTCTTCTAGCAATCTGGTGTCCTCCTAAATCAAAAGCCTTGAACTTGATATTCCCAATACTCAACTCCTCTGATGTGGGGTACTGTGTAGGTTGATGCTGCACCAATCTCTGCATCCATTTTAACATGAATGTAGTCAGCAAGCAATACAGCACCACCCTTGTAAGCAAAATAGTGATACCAATAAAAAATTCAATCAACTGGTTTCATTAACTCAACCTCCTAAGCATACAATACATTTACTATCTCCATCAATAAATACCATGTACTGAAAACACATTACGCAAAATCAACTCCACATATACACAAACATATTTATAATAGACTCCATTGGAAGCTAATTGAGGTCAGCTATATGACTATATCAATCTTTTGTATTCATTCCATTCCAGTGCAAGTAATTAGATTGTTCTTTTTATGACCGTGGTGTCCAGGGCCAGCTTTATTAGAATCTAGATAATTAATATTAATTATTCAACAAATTTGATTGGTTGATACAAGTTGATTTTCTGTTATGGTAAATTGATGAAACAATAGCCAGGCCAATGGCTGCTTCAGCGGCTGCAACAGCTATAACAAAAAAAAAAATATTATCCGCATTCAATATAAGTTCAAGCCTCAACTAATTCCAATTTCCACGGGATAACTCTGACCATCAAGGCGCACAGATGAGAAGAATCACCTAGTGCATGTAATAAGATTGTCATTTAAAACAAAGTTTTCTTAAAGTAGAGAGTTCTACCATCTATTAAGATCCATTTGATTCTAACGCCAGTAATCATTGACTGTTTAGGCATAATTCAGGTTCTATAAAAAATTTAAAAAAATCATTAGTTTAGTCGCTAATCAGGATCTTGAGAAACACGTACCTGATGTCACAACTAAGCTTAGTAATTAGTACTCACCTATATGGTCATGTACTTCTAATTCGTTCTCAGTTCTTCATTGAATTTAGACTTAAAAAAAGTTAGGAGAGAAACGAAACGAACCTCATCTTTCAACATATGAAGCAAGGTGGTTTTGCCAGCATTATCAAGCCCTAAAAACAAGATCTTCGCATCCTTCTGCCATAACCCTAGTGATGCCAACACTCCATAGAACCAATCCACCAGAAACATGATTTCTTCCTTATAATTGATCAACACCACACACGAACGCCGCTGGAAAATCACCGGAAAAAGAAATTTAAACAACAGAAAAAGCGTTCAAAATTTCAATCTCTCTAATGGGTTTTCAGTGGTGAAATGAGGGGAAATTATTTATACTGGCGGATGAAGTTAACTGGTTAATGGCGGAACCAGTTGCATATGAAGATAAGTGTTGGAGAGTGTGACTACGATGGTGACTTGAATTAGCCGGTCACGTCTTGTTGCTGACCTGGAGAGACATTATTGGGTGTTGCGCGTCATCAGAAGAGTGCTACCCATCACTATTGGGAGCTCCACGTCATCACAAGTGTGGTAGCCAATTTGTTTTCTCTTTCTTACTTTTGACCCGTGCTGCCCGATATTAGTAATTCACAAGTTTATTATTTTTAAACAGTATTGATTAAATAATTTTATTTTATTATTTAAAATAAATTATATATAGTTGTATGATAATAAATTATCTCATTAAGTATAAAATGAATATTTGATAAATATTATTGTTGTTCATAAAATTTTAAATAGGATTTGATTAAATGATATTAATTTTTTCACTTGTTTGATTATAAATCCTTACAAAAAAAAATCTTAATAATATTCATATTTGAATGTGACATATTTTTAAATATGAGAAAAGTACAAAAGATAGACCAAAATTGAATGTAAATACTCGAAATTGCTCCATCCCAAAGTAATTTCAGAAAATATCCCTTTGCTTCAAAATATATACTCCCTCTGTCCCAATTTATGTGACACATTTCGCTTTTCGAGAGTCAAACAATTTAAGTTTGACCGAGAATTTGCTCGTGAAATCTTCAAATTTTTTAAAATGAAATTTATATATTTGTAAACTACATAAAAAGTACTATAAGTCTCAATAATTGATAATTCAAAATATTTAAAAAATATAGGAAAAATTTACGGTCAAAGATAGACTTATTTGAATCTCGAAATTCGAAATGTGTCACATAAATTGGGACAGAGGGAGTATATATCTGAGATACATCTTAACAAGAAAAATAATTTTTAATTCTTTTTTTACGACATAACATTAATCGCAATGTCATATTTTAAAGAGAAAAGGGTAAAATATATTTCTCAATTTTGATTTATTATTAGTTGATTTTATCTTTACCGTTAAAATCAAGTTATTCTTACCATACCATTAATCAACTTATCATCTATACCCCTATATGGACGAAAATTCTCAAATCAATAAAAAATAACCTAAATTCTTTTACACAATCCATTTTCATTTTAAACACATGCCCCGATCCCTCTAAGAACTTAACTCAAAAAAATATTTAACTCATTTTCCTTATCCATTCTCAAAAAACACTTTAAAAAACTTTCAAATCAGGAACCCACTAATATTTCTTTCAATTTTTTCCACCGTCCCCTACAGTAGTTCTTCAAATATCTTCTCCTTCCCTTCGATAGTTTTTCTAATGTCACAAAATAATTATTCGTCTTAAAGAAAATGTGTTTATGATTTGGTGGTCAGAAGTTTGACTTCAGGTACTATATCTAATTTGGAAAGAAGATTTTTCAGATGCCCTCATACAGATGTAAATATATTTTTTGAACTGGTTTGTTTCTATTTCTTTTTGTTCTTAATTATTGTGATTATTGTATTTTTGACTGTTATGACAATTTTCTTCATGTGGATATTAAGAATGAGAAGATCAAGATTTTCCCGAAATAGCTTACCTATGTAATTGAAAGATGTAAAGATTGAAACAAATAATTTGAAGATTGAAATGGAGAATTTGAAAATTGCAATGAAAAATTTGAAAATTGAAAGAGGTCATTTGTTAAAAAAATCGCTAACGCTAGATGCAACTAATGATTTGGAAGTGGACAAAGTTGGGATATTTGAAGAGAAATATTGTAAGATAAAATACAAATTCATGATTTCATTTTTTTGTTGGATTTGTAGCTGCGTTGATGACAATGTAAAATCAGTTGTTAAGTGTTTAGTGTCTTTTGTGATGTAGTGAGGCTCTTGGAATATCCATCTTGTTTTTTTTTTGTTTTTCACCTGGTGTTCGAAGCCCACATTGAGCTCCGACTAAATTCGGATCGCGCTCTGCAATGAAGTATGACTCTTATTCTTCTTTTTGGTCTTGCAATAAATGTATTACGCATTCATGTATTGATGTGAAACTATTTAATATTTATGAGTAATGTTTAGTTGTAAATAATATACTGAATATGAAATCTCTATTGAATGTACCAATCAATCACGTATTAATATGAAGCAATGTGTAGTTGTTAAAGTAATGTGTAGTTGTTGAAGTAATGTTAATCACTCATGATCATTTTTTACACGCTAATAGAACCTGAACAAAATTGCAAGATCAAATATGGAAACAAAACTGATTGTAAGCATTATATATATATACTAGTTTTTTGACACGTGTGTTGCACGTGATTACCAATTCCAAAAATATATGTTATAGTAAATACTATTGTTTATTTAAGCAAAAATTTGAATAATAAACTTAGTACAAAATAATATTGCAGATTGTTTTGTGAATATTCAATGTGGATCATCATATATATCTCTTATTCACGCGAACCTATGAAGATGGTCAATGAAATTTTTTAATAGTGAAATGTAATAATGTTTATATTTATTTTAATTTGATGAGGTTCAATCATGTAATTAGTTATATCTCACTAATATTACCTTGTAGAAGATATTTGTTGTGTATATAAAAATTAAACTAATACAAACTTCAACTGGCGTTATTACAAGTCATATGAACTTTTCTTCGTCTAAAATACTGAAATATTAAGAAACAGTAAATAAGTAAAACAAAAGGGCAATGTTTATATAGTATTAACTATTTTGAAGAAAACTTTCCGACAATCTAAATCATATAAGTAGCATTGATTAAAAAAAAGTCATTCTTTTGTGTTGAGCATAAAAAAAATAAATCGTGACAATTCTCTAAATTTTGGAAAAAGACATTCAGAAGCATATATCTACAGAACAAGAGAAATTGTTAACAAAAACAAATGAATTTAGACTACATCATGCTAGCTTCATATATTGGAACATTACATACTAATGTATATATTAAGAAAAAAATAATTATGATATCATCAAAATTATTTTCCTAAAGTACTTGAGGTTATAGAATATACCCTCTTAGGATAGAACAATTTATTTCATCAGAATAGTGGTACCTCATATTCCGCTAAACTTTTAACTCACTCAACGATAATAAATCACACAAAATTTTTAAATTAAAATACAATAAGAAGAAGAAGAGTAGAAGATTAAAAATAATTGTGGTAGAAAAATGAGAGGAAGCCCCTCTATTTATAGTTAACAAAGGGTAGTATGAACAAATACTTTTGTGTCTTATCTGAAAAGTCATGACTTTTCAGAGAAATCACAATCCTTTGAAAAAGTCACAATTCTTTGGAAAAGTCACAACTCATCGAAAAATCACAACCCTTTGAGAAAAGTCACAACTTATCGGAAAAGTCACAACTCATATGAACAAATGTTTTTGTGTCTTATCTGAAAAGTCATGACCTTTCCGAGAAATCACAACCCTTTGGAAAAGTCACAACTCATCAAAAAATCACAACCCTTTGAGAAAAGTCACAACTCATCGAAAAAGTCACAACCTAAGTTAGGGATATTATAGTAATTTAACATTCAAGTTAGGAGTTGTGATCAGATTGTGCAAGGTCTTAGGCTAGCAATTGCTCATTGGAAAACTCTTCGTGAATCTGTCCTTCATTCCTCACATGAGATGAGTCCTCCAATCTAGACAAATGATCGGCTATCTGGTTCTCAGTCCTCTTCCTATCTTTAATATCCAAATAAAACTCTTGCAAGAGCAATATCCATCTAATTAACTTCGGCTTCACATCCTTCTTGTTGAATAAATACTTGATTACAACATGATCAGTGTAGACAACAACCTTGGTGCCCACCAAGTATTGCCTGAACTTATCAAAAGCAAATACTAGCGCTAGCATCTCCTTTTATGTGACATTGTAGTTAGCTTGAGCTGCATCAAGTGTCTTGCTAGCATAATAGATGGAGTGAAACATCTTCTCCTTACGCTGGCCTAGAACTGCACCAACTGATGTATCGTTGGCATCACACATGAGCTCGAAGGGTAACTCCCAATTAGGAGCAATCAGAATAGGGGCTTCGATCAACTTCTTCTTCAATAGCTCAAATGCCTGCAAACAAATTTCATCAAATACAAACTTCACCTCTTTTTCCAATAGGCTGCACATGGGTCTTGCAATTTTAGAAAAATCCTTGATGAATCTTCTATAAAACCCGACGTGTCCCAGAAAGCTTCTAACTCCCTTCATAGTGATGGGTGGTGGCAATTTCTCAATGACCTCCACCTTGGATTTATCAACTTCCAACCCATTTCCTGAAATTTTGTTCCCCAGTACAATCCCTTCTCGAACTAAGAAGTGGAACTTTTCCCAGTTCAACACCATATTCGTCTCTTCACATCTTGCAAGGACCCTGTCAAAATTCGCCAAACAAAGATCAAAAGACTCACCAAACACCGAGAAGTCATCCATGAATACCTCAACAAAATCCTCCATCATATCATGAAAGATCGCCATCATGCATCTCTGGAATGTTGTCAGTGCATTGCAAAATCCGAATGGCATACGTTTGAACGCATAGATGCCATACGGACAGGTGAAAGTAGTCTTCTCCTGATCCTCTAGTGCAATGACTATCTGATTATAACCTGAGTAGCCATCCAAGAAGTAGTAATATTCTTTCCCCGCTAGTCTATCCAATATCTGATCAATAAATGGCACCGGATAATGGTCCTTCCTGGTGGCATCATTCCACTTCCTATAGTCCATGCAAATACGCCACCCAGTCACTGTCCTTGTAGGGATCAATTCATTCTTCTCATTTGTTATCACTGTCATACCGCCCTTCTTGGGCACACACTGTACCGGACTCACCCATTTGTTATTAGATATGGGGTATACTATCCCCGCATCTAACCACTTGATCACCTCTTTTCTTACCACATCATTCATTACTGGATTTAGTCTCTGTAGGTGTTGTGCACTCAGCTTATGCCTTTTCTCCATGTAAATCTTGTGCATACACATATCGGGATGTATTCCGTGAATGTCAGATATTTTCCAGCCCAGAGCTGCTTTTCTCTTCCTCAAAATACTCAATGCTGCTTCCACCTGTGATTCAGACAAGGCTGCTGACAAAATAACCGGTAAGGTCTTATCTTCACCCAAAAATGCATACATGAGGTGGGCTGGCAATGTTTTTAGCTCCAGCTTGGGTGCTTCTTGGATGGAAGGCTTGGGTGGAGGACCCAACACCCTTTTCAAAGGCTCTCAGTGATCTCTTGGCGTCCCCACACTCAACACATCCAAAAATTGTACGCTTCAGCATCCCCATAGATATCATGTCCCACTAGTACATGCTCCAACGGGTTTCTGGATGCAATATAATAAGCTTCTGCTTCAAGATGTACCACTGTTATGGCAGACAACTCTTCATACACTGCTGGGAGTTTCAACGCCTTATAGACATTAACCACATACACTTTGTCATGCCCCCACATAGTAAGTTGACCGACTTCTACATCTATCATACCACGCCCTGTGGCCAAGAAAGGTCTTCCAAGGATGAACGGAACCTGAGGATCTGGCTCAAAATTCAGCACCACAAAATCTATCGGGAATATCAAAGATCCCACTTGTACCAAGACATCCTCCACAACACCCACTGGTCTAGCAACAGATCGATCTACCAACTACAAGATAATGGTGGTGGGTTTAGGACTACCCAACCCCAACTTTTTGTACAGTGATATTGGCATCAAGTTTATACTTGCTCCAAGATCACACAATCCGCGTGCATGGATGATGTGCCCTATAGCGATTTAAACCGTAAAGCTGCTCGGATCTTTCAGTTTGGTGGGCAACTTATTTTTGATTTGGGAGCTGCACTCTTCAGTAAGTGCTACAGTTTCATATTCAGTCAGCATCCTTTTATTTGCCACGATCTCCTTCACATACTTCGCATACCTGGGTATACCCTGCAAAATATCTACCAATGGCAAATTAATGTGAATTTGCTTTAAAAGAGAGAGAAACTTAACAAAACATTTGTCCTCCTTCTGTTTTTAAACTTATGAGGAAATGATGGAGGTGGTTTCACTATTGGTTGCACTCTTTCTTCTTGTCCAACAACCTCACTCTCCTTGGGTTCACTCTCCTTGCTAGTAGACTCAACATTTCTTTTCTTAGAAGCCAACTCCTCCAACTGTAACCCGCTGCGAATACCTACCACATTCACTTGCCTGGTATTAGTATCAGTGTTTCCTGCCAAACCTCCTTGAGGTCGTGAGTTCTAGGCACTAGCAAATTGCCCAAATCGTTTCTCTAGGTTCTGGGTAGCTAACTGGTTATTTCTAACATCAGCAGCTAACTGAGCTTGATCAGCCATGATCTTCTTCAGCATCTCCTCTATGCTCATGTTATTTTGTTGATTACTAGGCTTCTCCCGTTGGGCTTATTGTTGATATCCATGTGCATTCCCCTGGGGTCTATATTGATTCTGGCCTTGGGCCTGATTCTGATTTCCTCCCCAAGAAAAATTTGGATGATTCCTCAAACTGGGATAATAGGAGTTCCCATAATTTTGATGACCTCCTTCACGTTGTGCATTTCCTACAAAATTTACAGAATCCGGTTTTGCACCACATACCTCTGCATTATGATCTCTTCCTCTGCAAATTTCATACCAAGTAGGTGGTTGTTGAACTGCATTCACCTGAGCTGGCTGTTGTCCCATCGATAGGTTGTTGAAGTGAGTGTTCATTATGTACTGCATCACAACAATTTGTGCAGTTAATGTTGTCACTGCATCTACCTCTAATATTCTAGCAGTCTTCTGCACTACCGGTTTATAACCTCCTCCATTCCACTCGGGGTTACCTTGTGAAATCTTGTTCAGCATGGTGAACAACTCAGCATAAGTCTTCTCCAGAGCTTGTCCACCTGCAGATGAATTAAGTAAAATCTTGGTGTTAGGTTCCTGTCCTTCAATGAAGGTATGGACCAACATTTCGTTAGCCTAATGATGGTGCGGATAGCTTAACAACATCGATTTAAACCTGTCTCAAGCCTGGTACAAGTTCTCTCCTCCTTTTTGTCAAAATCTCAGTATGTCACTCCTTAACTTAACTGTTTTTTCAGATAAGAAAAACCTGATAAGGAACTTCCTTGCAAGATTGTCCCAAGAGGTTATGGAGTTCGCGGGCTCAAAATTTAACCATCTTTTTACTTCCCCTAGCAGAGAAAAGGGAAATAAGGTGAGCCTCACGTAATCTGAGTTCACTCCAATTGGAGTGTAGGTGTCACTGATTTCGAGGAAATTTTGGATGTGAACTTGGGGATCCTCGTGCGATAAACCAGTGAACTGCCCATTTGTGTGCAATAGTTGCACCATACTCTGCTTCAGTTCAAACCTTCCACCAGTTGCAGGTTTATGAATGGATGAAGTCACGTTGGTGGTTTGTGGGATTGCCACGTCTCTCACTTTCATCTCAGCCATTACTACAGGTTCTTCTTGTTCAACTCTTGTTACAAGGGTAACTCATTCACTATCAACAAGAGGGACTGGGTAAGTGAGTCATCTTTGCCTTCTCCGATAATGAACAAATCTTTTCGGTTCAGCTAGAGGCTCCACCAAGTCCTGGTCGTCTTCCAGTTTGAGAGTTAAACACAACCTGCAAAATGAATAGCTAAGATCAAGTTGTCAACACTTGCTTTTTAACTTCAGAAATTAGATAAATCAAATACTTTCTAATTCTAAATTCTCCGGCAGCGGCGCCAAAACCTTGTTGCATCCAATCGCACATGCAAGTGTACGTGGTCGTTCAAGTATTAAAGTAGCTCTTATTAAGAGTCGGGTATCGTATCCACAGAGACTCACGATTAGAATAATTTGTTTTTTCCAATACTTTCAATTAAACACAAGTGTTATCAATATTAAAGAAGTGATTTATTTTATAATCTAAAATTTAAGTAAAAGCTAAATGAAAGTGATTCAATTTCTCAAGGGTTCGAACAATGATTTGGTAAAGTCCAGGGTTGTATCTCACATCAGGAATCATGCACATTATCTTGTTAAACGGATATTCATCAACTATCGAATCAATGATCACATGGTTAAATATATGATTATGGTCTCTCGACCTCTAATCACCTACGATAAATGGCAACCTAACTACATCAGTGAGCGGGGATAGGCTGAACCAATTACCGAGCATTACGATCTATTCTTGTCTAATGACCAAGCAAGGTCTCTAGGTATATCCCTATCCTAGATACAAATTAACTCTAATTCTTAAGAGAAAATCATGCTCATTATGCCCCATGTTCTATCCTCTTACTCCTCTCTCGAGTTCAATTCAGACAAGATGTTTATTTTAGTGGTGATCAAGCACGAAATACAAAAAACAAGAACATAAGAGAGATTCATATGATAGTTAATATCAATTCATAAAACTTCAATAATTTACAATCATCTTATAGCCACAACCCTAGAACTAGGGAAATTAGCTACTCATAACAAGAATTTTGATTAAGCAATGTTCAAATATCATAAATAGATCAAAAATAAAAGAGTTTAGGAATGAACCCTAAAAACAGATGAAATAGCTCTCCAAATTGTCGTTCCTCAAAACCCAGAAAAATAAAAAATAATAAAATATAATATGAGTCTATTTATTATTAAGTCAAAACGACCAAATCTGGCACTTTGGGGCGTGACACGGAGGGGTTGTTAAACTCTCATTTGAGGACTTCTTCTCTTCTCCGCGACGCAGGGCTGTCACGAACCGTTCTGTCTCAAATGCTAATTCGTGAGTAAGAATAAAATCCCTCGCGGCGACACAAAGAGGGTATGAATCTTCCTTGATCTTTTATTTTTCCTTCCTTTTTCTTGCTTCTTTTTAACTTGGATACTATCATGCTTACCAATTCCCGTTTCAGTGCTCCTTCCTTCATTTAAACTCACCTACACAACTAATCATGTTGGTTAGTATAGATGTATTCAAAATGTAACACCCCAGAAATTTTTTGAGCTAAGACTCGAACCATCCTCTGTAGTGAGTAAATTTTTACCAAGGAATTTAATTTTTTCTAAGCATTAAGGTCACTAGATGTAGCATCTTGAGTTCCAAAAAGAACTAAAGAGAGTTCATTCAATTCATACGTAAGTTTTCTTAAGTTTTGGGTCAACTTCAAATGACCATAACTTTTAGTACATGATGATTTAGGAGACCCATAAGATACTAAATTAAAGCCCTTCGAGTCACGACGCACAAATCTGGCAGCAGCTCCGCGATGGCTTCGCGTTACGGAGCCAATACGGACCTCACTGCCTGATGAAAAATTATTCTGACTCCCAGCTCGTTTTATTTATTTCTTTAGGGGTATTTTAGTCCTAAAAACCCTTATGAGGTCATCTAAATTTCCCTAAACATGTAGAAAAATCAATTTTTCATAAATCAAACCCTCTCATCCACTCCAAAGATTCTACACTCAAGGAATTCAAGAAACGCTAAGGCTAGGGTTCTTCTTCCAAGATTTTCCTTCAAGTTCTTCAAGAAGATGTTTCTTTCAGGTATGTAAGCTTCCATAGTATTGGGTTTGTTCACCCACACGCCAATAATGTTAATTTTAGCATTAAATTCGTTCTTAAAAGTTGAAGGTTTGATGTTCTTGATATGTGTTCTTGAATTTGCATTCGTTCTTGAATTGGGCGGAGATTGAGGGGTTCTTGAGATTATTGCATCAATTTATAGAGTTGTTTTGAGCAAAAGAATTGAATTTGGGCGAATTGGGGTTAGAAAACGAAGAAGCAAAAAGTCGAGCGTATCTAGCAACCCAGTCCGCGTTGCGGACCTGCCTCCCCATTTCACAGAATTTTTCTTCACGTCGCGGAGAGGTCACGAACCCCTCTGTCTCAAAAGTTATTTTGACGACCAAATATTAAAATGCATCTCCGCATCGTGGACTTGCTTTCATACAGTGATTTCTTGATCGTTTCTCATGTTTACCTATCTAAAAACACTCATAAACATCACAATATATTTCCTACCACAAATCATAACCTTGAATTCATAATTCAAATTCAAGGTAAAACTAAGAGTTAAGTCTTGAGAGTTCTTTCGAACATTTTTTAGAAAGTCCCTTTGAGTCTTTTTGAGAAGTCTTCTACAACTTTTAATAACTTATTTCAAGACTCAAGTAAGTGAGCATGAGAGTGAGCAGAATGTATTCATGAGTCTACTTTATCATCATGAGATTCTTCATATCATGAACCATAACTCTTGAATTCATAATTCACATTCAAGAGAGAGTTAAGAGTAGAGTTCAAAAAAGTCTTTGAGTTCAATTGTGAATCTTTTAAGATCAACTATCGATTTGAGATAAGTTTTGAGGAAGTAAGTATAAGAATGAGAAGAGTCGGATACATGAGTTCCATATTGTTATGTAGACCCTCGAGTCGAGTCATTCATGCCCATAAATTCCGCATGAACTTCATAAATTGAGTACCTTTGAGAGGAGTAGTATATTCAAGTTCTAATTCTTGAGTATTGAGTTTCTAACCCTTCTGATATTATATTCCTAATCATGGAACCATTACATGTTACCCAACAGTCCTTAAGTTGAGTAGTTCATGCCCATAATTCCGCATGAACCATATGATTCGAGAAATCTTAAGATGAGGAGTATCATTGAGTCCTTGAGTTGAGTTGTTCATGCCCATAATTCCGCATGAACCTTATGAGTTGAGCATTCTTGAAATGAGTAGTATCATTGAAGTTCTTAAGTTCTGAGTTGTTGAGTTCTAAGTATCGAGTTCTTTGTATGGTTATTGAAAACATTGAATTGAGTCGTTCACGTCCATCATTCGGCATGAACCCAATTTTGAGAAGTCTTTTACAACTTTTTCTAAACTTGTTTTAAGATTTGAGCACTTGAGTTGAGAAAGAGTAGAGTCGAGTTCATTTTCCTTAAAATGATATATGAGAACTAAGTATTCCCAAGAGTAAATGTTTTCACATTTAAAAGAGGAGGAAACTGAGATTTCCAAAAGAGTTTTGAGCAGTTGAGTAACATCTCTTTTTAGAGAAGATTTTGATTAATAATATCAAACCACAAAAAGAGTTATGTTTTTAAACATATGAGCTGAGTATATTTTGGGAGTAGTATTGAGCACCAATATGGAGGAGAGTTCATACAACTCACGTCCCACATAAACCATGTAGCCGACGTGGGTAGAAAGGGTCATACTTTTTAGGTGATTCCTTAGTACTTTTTAGCACAGACTAGTGGATACACTTAGTTGAGAGGTCTTATACCTTGGCAAAGTATAAGACAGTTCTGGCAGCGTGGGTGAGACGATGTATCATCACATAGCTCATAGTGATGGTTGTCGATTAGAAAAACTCCCAAAGAGTTATATTGTATTTTTATATACAGACTGAGTATTATTATATTTTTCAATACATTGAGTTTCTATCTATAGTTTTACAGCTTTCCATATATATTGCATCTTTTACTATTGTTTTATCCTTGAGTATCTTGAGTTGAGTATCTTGAGTTGATCAATGCTTCATTGTGTCGTGTACATTATTGTTAAGTTTCACTGAGTTGAGTATCTTATTCTTGAGTACTTCTGAGTTGAGTAAGTTTGAGTAGTTTTGAGTATTCCTTGAGTTGAGTAAGTTTGAAAAGAGGTAAGTATGTTTCATTTTATCAAGTTCAAGCTTATGTTATGGTTTAGAATTCCCGTTACATGCTCGTACATTCCACGTAATGAGTCATTTGGCATGCATCGTTTCCTGATATAGATAAAAGTATTCAGGGTCATCAATATGAGTTTCGTTGATACCGCATGGAGTTCGAGTTAGCTATGGTGAGCCTCCTTGCTTCCTGAGAAATTCATTTACTTTTCAATTTTGTCAGGATGTCATGGGTCTTTTCCCGACTTTCATCTTTGTCATTTAAAGGCTTCATAGATAGACAATAGAGTTTCAGAAGTCTGTTCATTTAATTTGTTAAATGTTTAAATACTTAAGTTGCCTATTTTATGGCGAGTTGAATAATTTTTTTTATTCAGAGTTTTTCATTTGAGTTAAAGCTTTGTATTTGAGTTTCATGAATTTTTATTCAGTTTTTAAGCTTTGCATGCTTGAGTTAGTCTTCCTCTTGTAGTCAACCAGGATGAGGGTTCGCTTGGGGACCAACAATGGTTCTCGAGTGTCGGCCACGTCCAGGGTGTAGGCTCGGGTCGTGACACGAAAGACTCGACACGACCATCAATTAACATAAAATGATTCCAAACTTAGCTTAAATATGGGTGTTATTTGATTTCTAGGCATATAAATATGCCTAAGATCACGCCCTGTGCCACTCAGTACGCTAGGGTCGCCAGGTCCTCCACCCTTTCCCACTTCTTTCCATTCAACTTCCCTCTAATCGTACCTATGTTTTCTAGTTGATTTCTACACTCTAAGGTACGTCTAAACATTATGAGATCATCCATAAAAATGAATCATAACCTTGAATCCATAATTCAAATTCAAGGAAAGTTAAGAGCCAAGTCTTGAGAAGTTCTTAGAGTCTTTTCAAAAGTCTTTTGCAAATACTTTAAACTTGTTTTAAGACTTGAGTTTTGAGTTGAGTAAAGAGTAACGAATGAAGTTCATTTTCTTCAAAAGAGTATATGGGAACTATGTATTCTCAAAGAGTAAATGTTTTCATATTTAAACAAGAAAGGAAACATTGATTTTCAAAAGAGCATTTGAGCTAGTTTTTGAGTAAAAAGTAAATGTTTTCACATTTAAACAAGAGAGGAAGCACTAATTTCCAAGAGAGTCCTTGGGATAGTTTTGAGCAATTATCTCAAACCACAAAAAAAGTTATGTTTTTAAACATGTGAGCTACTTACATTTTAGGAGTAGTATTGAGCATCGATTTGGGGACAAGTTGAGTTCAGATAATTCATGGTCTCCATAAACCGTGTAGCAAACATGGGTAGAATAGGGTAATACTTTTTAGATGATTCCTTAGTGCTTTTTAGCATAGACTAGTGGATCCACTTAGTAGTTAGGTTCTATACCCCCGGCAAGGTATAGGACGGTCCTGGCAGCGTGAGGCAAAACATTGTATCATCACATAGCTCATAGTGATGGTTGTCGGTTAGAGAAACTCCCACATAAATATTTTGTATTCTTATATACACAGAGATATTTTGTATTCTTATTTACACAGAGTTATTTTGTATTTTCATATACACACAGAGTTTATATTGTATCCTTGTATACAAACTGAGTTACTATTTTAGTTGAGACCATGTATGTTCCTTCAGTTCCTTTCAAGATTATGTCTTGTTTTAGAATTCCCCTTGCATGATCGTACATTAAATGTACTGATGTCATTTGGCCTGCATCTTTTATGATGCAGATACATGAAACGAAAATCGGCATCCAGCGCATCGTTGATCCAGTTGAGCTTCAGAGTTGTTGGTAAGCCTTATTGCTTACGTAGGATCCCCTTTTTTTTATTATTTTCAGTATTCTAGTTCATTAGGATGTCGTGGGTCTTGTCCCGACGTCCATCTCAGTTGTTAGAGGCTTCATAGGCAGTTAGTTATTGTTAGTTCACGAGTTCCATTCAGTTATGTTGAGACTTGAGTTGCCACTTTGGCTAGTGAATGTTTATTTATAAAACATTCTAAGTTATATATTGAGCTTTCAGTTTACTTTTTAAAGTACTTTTATCATGAGTAAGTCTTCCACTGAGTAGTAAGCCAGGACAAAAATTCTCTTGGGGGAAGTAATGGTTATCGAGTGCCAGTCCCGCCCAGGGTGTAGGCTCAGGGTGTGACACATAACTAATAACTGAGTCAAAACTAAGTACTCTAAATGAGAGTAAATCTGAACATGTCAATGGGAAGCAACCCCGAAAAACTGAATACTGAATCAATGTCTGAAAGCCTCTACTACTGATGAGCTTCTGGGACAAGTCCCTAGATAACTCTAAAAAAATAATGAGAAGACTTAAAATAACTAACTAAACCAAGCAAAAAAGAAACGTCCTCGAACTATGAGGACTCACCACTGAAGTTGCTGAGGATAGGCTGGAAATCGACTAAGCGTGATCTGAATGATGAGTGCCTGAACCTATATCATAAAACGATGTGGCGCAAAGTATGCGTCAGTACTTGGAATGTATTGAGCATGCAAGATATATATACTAAGATGAACAATGATAGAGCTGAACAATATAATACTGAATATGGAAATAAAGTGTACTGAAATGTAACTGAAAGTTGAGCTAAATGCAATGACCAAGCACTAATCATGTAACCAATATGTTGAACTGAATATTGAAATTAATGTTGATAAGATGTCAATGCAATGAGAGTATGACTGTGGGAGCTACTATTAACCGACATAAATAATGTGATCTAAACGTGGAGTCTGATGTATACGCCCCATTAAGAGGATCTTATATACCTTGTCAGGGGTATAAATGCATGACTGTGTTGTGATCACTAAAACTGATGCCCAACAGAGGGGACTTCTGAACCTACGTTGGCACGTAGTTTTGGGACTTTGAGGGTTTGATGAACCCTAGTCTAACTTGGTGCTAAGTCTACTCCCAACTGAATGAAAAGTTAAAATGCAACTAAAATACTGACATGCTATTTGGGAGTGCACATAAATATACTAAAAGATATGACATTCAAATTCTAAAGCATGATTTTCGGACTAATTTGTCTAGCAAGTATATTTCATGAAATACTGATGATGAATACAAACTAGGGTTCTGAGTTCTATACATGGGATTACATTAATTCTTCAAGAAAATAGGTAATCAGTTCAATGGAACTATATGAACTAATTTTTAATAGATTCCCGAGGTTTTGGAAACCCTATGTCTAAACAATTAATGAGAACGAGGGTTTTGGGTAGTTTCTGACTAGTTTACTAAGCTTAGACTAAATAAAACGACGTAGTTTAAGTATTAAACGATGGAGTTTAAGTACCAAATGCATAGGGGCAAAGACTGATGCGACCATGACTTAAATGTTGCCGAACCGACTTCAAGGGGGATTCACGGGACGTCATGATCATGATGGCCCGTCTAGCGAAAGATGTCCTACCCGATAGAGGTTCACTAAAATGAGCATAACTTTTTACTCGTAATTTGGAATTAGGAAAACTTGGTGGCGTTGGAAAGAGGATTTAAAAATCTTTAATTGGATAGGTCATGGGACACCTAATTGATTTTGTTCTGAAATATATGACCGTTTGAAGTTGACCCTAAACTCTAAGTTTGACAAGTCTCCTTCACGGACAACTTTACGGTCCGTGTGGATCTCCACAGACTGTTTAGACGCCCGTGGTTCTTAACTAGTGACTTTGGGGGTGAAACCTAACTTAAAAGCAAACGAATTGACTTCAAGATAGGCTTTACGGGCCATCATGAGCACCACGACCCATCAAGTGGGTTGTGAAGATTCTCTGCCCGACAGGGCTTCACTAAAATTTGCATAACTTTATATTTCGGGCTCAGAATTAGGCAAACTTGGTGGCGTTAGAAAGAGGACTCAAATACCTTTAATTTGATAGGTCGTGGGCCACCTATTTCATTTTGTGCTGAAAATATGATCATTTGAAGTAGACTCAAACCTGAAAGTTTATCAAGCCCCTTTCACGAGCCACTTCACAGCTCGTGTGAAGCTCCATGGACCGTCTAGTGGTCCGTGGTACTTCACAGTAGCCATGATGGTTCTGTGTCCCCCTCACGGACCACTTCACGGCCCATGTGGAGCTCCATGGACCGTTTAGTGGTCTGTGGTCTTTCACCTTTTGTTTAGTGCACAACCACGAGCATGGTGACGGGTTGTGGTCCTCTTCACGGCCCATGGACCCCCTCCGTGGTTTCCTCTTCTCTCATGTTCAATATTAGTTCTAATTTTTTGATGTATTACAATATCTCCCCCCTTGGGATCATTCGTCCTCGTATGAAGTCTAAACAAGCTGAGTTTGGAGGAAAGAGCTTAAATCCCTACCAACTGAATACTAGAAACTGATATCTAATTGAACTGAGTTTCATTAACATGCAAATATGCTGAAATGCAAGGATAACTGAGGTAACAAGATACCGATACTGAATCACACAAAAGTAAACTTAGAGATTGGAGGGGAACTATTACCTCAAGCTGAAACGAAATTGGAAGGAAAGAGGTGAGGATACTTGGCCATCATGGTTGCTTCTATTTCCCAAGTAGCTCTCTCTACGGACTAACTCCTCCACAAAATATGTAATTGAATCAAATCATGCATAATAATATCAAATAATAATAATTGAATCATAATAGATTGAAACCATAAAGATTTGACATGAAACCCTAGAAATTGGGTGAAATTTAAAAAGAGATTTGAGTATCCTTTGGGACCCAATGGATGAAAGAAATCCATTGGTGAAGTTCCCACATATCTTGGTGATCAAAGACCTAGAGAGTAGATAAGAAACCTTTAAGCCCTGAAAAAACCCTACCCTTAAGAGATTTAAGAGAATTGGAGAGGATAGACTTGGAAGGATTTGGGATTTGAGTGAATGTGAGGGAATAAGTAGCTTTATTAGAGTCAAATCATTTGCATGGCCTTATAATAGTATAGAAATGATGTAGTTTAGGAATTAAAAGGATAGGAAATGACTCAATTAACCCAGAATTATAATTGTCGGAAGGGTTCTACCACTTTGACCTAAGGTCCATAAGAATTTCTATGGACCTTCCTTGTCAGTCGTAGGGTCGTGTACTGGAACCCAAAATCCTGAACATTTTCCACGAACCTCTTCTACGGATCATCACAACTTCTACAGTTCATAGAACCCAATTGCTAAAAGTCTTCCAAGTCCAACATCTTTTCTTTGGGCACTGGTCTACGACCCGTAGACACTTCAACGACTCATCTTGTTGCACCGTAGACCTTCATCTGAGACTTGACATTTTCCAAAAACTTACTCAACTTCTACGACTTCTTTCTACAATCTGTAGAACCTTCTACGAACCGTAGATAGGCCTCGTAAACCTGTACCAATAACCTAAAATCTGCAACTCCTTTCCAAACTTAACTTCCAATTTTTGAGGTGTTACAAGTACATTAGAGGCTTCATAGGTGATTCAGTTTAATTATAGATTTCATCATTATTTTACAAACAGATGCATATCATACAAATTTCAATTTTTTAACTATAAAAATATTGAGTCCACAAGGTATATAACACCTCAGAACTTGGTAAGTTAAATTGTGAAAGAAAGGTTGCAAAATTGGTTGCTAATGTAGGTTGTACAAAATTACCTACAGACTGTACAAGGTCCTACGGTCTATACAAGGTCCTATGGCCCGTATGATTCTAGTCGCAGAAACGAGTTGAGAAATTGAAAAAATGTCAAGTCCCATATGAATGTATACAAACTGACAAAATGGTCCATAGAAACCTCCACGAGCCGTAAGAAGTGTCAGTAGATGGAGATCAATAGTTAGTAATTTTAGGTGACTTCATGACTACAATTGAGACTACAAACCATACAAGGTCCTATGGTCCGTAGCCCAGGGTTCAAGGAAAGTGGTTTGGATTAGGGGTTCTACATGATATCCCTACCGGCGGTAAAAAGTTCAATGACCAGTAGGAAGGATTTCTTGGTTTTTGGTTGACATATTGGTCTCCAAATTTTGTTCCACGGATAACCATTACAATCCGTAAAAGTTTGTACTAGGGATAGGCATAAATATCGAGAAATTGAAAAAACTGAATCGAACCAATTTGATTATTCGGTTTCGATTCTTCAATTTTTTGATTCGGTATCAGTGTTATTTTTTTCAAAAGTTCAATTCTTCGGTTTGGTATTCGGTGTAAGGGTCTCAGAACTTTAGTGCACTGAAGAATTGAACTTTTATTAAAAAAAAATTAAAAAAAAAATTAATATAGGTGAGATCATAATATATTATTATTTTGTAGATGTATTATTTAATCGATAAATTAAAATTTATTAATTTAAAGAGTGTTTGGAGATTGAACCTTGTAATGCTGGAATAATAGAAACTTTCAGGATGTATTATCGCAACATATTTTATCGCAAGATATTAGAAGGTTATGATGTAGGACAAATAGATTCAGAAGAGATTAATATTTTGGATGTTATCAATTTTGCAATCCCGATTTGGGCAACAAATGTTCAGCAAGAAATAATAGCAAATTGTTTCAATACTGTAAAATTCATTGGGGGACTAAAATCTCAGAGAATTTGAATGAATCCACTCGTGAAAACATCATTCATGAAAATGAGGTCATGATTAATGATCTCAGTTACCGCAGTAAAATGAACGTCAATAACTTGTTGGATTACCCGGATGAAAATGATACATTTTCAGAGGTCTAGAACTTAGAAGAAATTGAGGATATCATCACAAAAAACAATGTTGCTGATGAGTTGATAATTAATACAATACCTTGGGAACCAATGACGCATAAGGAAACACTTATCACATCTAAAACTCTTCACAATTTTATAGTGCAGTTCGAAAAGACAGCACCATTAATTTATAATATTAATGGGATCATATATTTATATAGGGGTCTCCTAAAAATATATTATCTTATTATCTTATTGAAATGTGTGATTTTTTCCACTGGACCAAGTCAGGAACGGAGAAAAATATTATCTTAGAGAGATTATTAATTTACAGAGTATTAATTTGATGAGGTTTTACTGTATATATAATATGAGCATTCTCTTAACTAAAAATAAAAAAATCAAGTAAAAATTAAATCATTCATGAACAAATCAAAGTAGCTACAAATATATAATTCAATAGTTAACTTCAAATATTAATTCCCAAAAGGAACCAAAACATATTTTTATCAATGTACGTTCTGTAAAGGAACCTGTCTCCGTCCTTGTATTTTTTAGAAGTACTTGGAGGCATAATGTTCTTAAAAAAGCTAATTATAGTCTTTTAGTTAGCACGATAAATGTTCCATGGCGAGACACATCATTCCTTAACATACTTTTAAATTTTAAGTATCTTATACTTTGATTTTGTCCTCATTTTATTATACATTCGCACCGAAAACTGATTTGAAAACACAAAACTAAATCGAAGGAAAGTAGAAAAAATCGAACCAGACCGAATTAGTTTGGTTTGGTATATGGTGCACACTTTTCTAAAACCGAAAATCGAAGAACCAAACCAAAGTTTGATAAACCGAAGAACCGAACGCTCACCCATAGTTTGTACGGACCATAGGTCGGTCCATAGAGTGCCTCCGCAATTTTTGAGTCGGGGTTATTTGAGTCTTTTTATATCCTTTTAACCCCAAAAATAAATCATTTTGGCCCTAAAACTAAGTCCTATAACTGATTTTACTCTTCAAATTCTATGCATTTTCTCTCATTCACTCAAAACATCAAATTTCTCTCAAGTTCATAATCTCCAAATTCTCTCCAAGGCTCTGAAGGAATTTTCTAAGATTCTTCAAGCTTCAGGATTCTTCTTGCAATTTTAAGGCTTTAATTACCCAAGGTATGTGGGAAATTCATCAATGAATTCCTTTCCATCTATTGAGTCCCAAGAAATCCTCAATTTTCCTTTAAGATTTCACCCACTTTCTAGGGTTTGTATATGATTCTTCGTGGGTTTAATTAATTATGTTTCAATTGATTATATTTAATCTTGTTCTGCATGATTTGATTCAAATTACATGTTTTCAAAGTCTTTCTTATAAACCAATGTGATATGCTTATTTTGACCATGAATTGAGCTATGAAACTATGCATGCATAAAGGAATTGTAGTGACTATGATTCTAGGTTACTTCCGATTGAAGTATTCTCAATATGAAAGATTTTCATGACTTAGCCATTTTCTATTGAAGTGTGTTTTTACTATGAAAAGACTATCATGATTTAGATGTTTCCGATTAAGTGTCTTTTAAACATTGATTATGTTATAAAATCAAGATATTTTAAATTGAGCCATTCTTATGATTTTTTTGAGTCTTTATAATTGAGTTGGTGTTACTAGATTCTCACCATTTCAAAGACTAAAGAGATTTTAACTTTAAGATTTCCGTTAGGAGTTTACTTGACACCAAGTGAATTTAGGCAATTCTCAAAATCCTTGAACTACGTGCCCTCGTAAGATGTCCCGATTAGACAAGCTAGTTAGTGGATCCACCTAAGCTTTAGAACATGGTCCTACCTTGGCAAGTAGGACAATCATTTTTAGATGTGGGAGTAAGACACCAGATTCCATGTTATAGCTCACTTGATCTATGTCGGCTAAAGTTAAACATTCCAAAAAATATATGATTCTCTTATTTAGATTATGTTTTTATACATATATTATGATAATTCTATATTGCATTGACCTTGTTTCCATGATTTATGACTTTAGCTTATTATGATTTGATATGTTTTACTTGGTCACGCGTTATCATGTTTTAGCTTATCATACTATCACGTTTATATTATTATGAATTTTCCTCATATTCAGTACATTCAAAGTACTGACATATGTATCTCTTGTATCTATATTGTTTCATAATACCATCTAGTCGTGGCTAGTTGGATTGCTCAATATTTGCTAGTGGATTGTTGAGTCCTCATGGTTCGAGGGATAAACATTATCAATCTTTCATTGCTTTCAATCATTTCAATTTCCAAATATTTGTGAGCTAAGGGTTTTGTCCAAGCCACACTATGATTAGTAGAGACTTTCGTCAAACATAATAGATGTTCCGCTTATTCAGTCATATACTCTAATTTTTGGTATTTTCTATATTGTTAAAGATTTTGAGACTTATATCTCATTCTCCTATTTTACTCTCTTATGTTGTATATCATAGTGTAATACTTATGTCACTAGGCTTGTTTAGGGTCATTAACTATAACTTGCACGAGGTATCACAGTGGGGCCTGTCTTCTGTCCGGTTCTTGGGTCCGGTCTCTCAGTGTCCTATTCACCATGTCACGTCTAGGGGAAAGTTTAGGTTGTGACAAACTTGGTACTAGAGCTAGGTTTTAAAGGTTCTAGGAGTCTAACAAGCCGCGTCAAGTAGAGTCATGTTCATAAGTGTGAAGCGTGCCACGTTTATGAATAAGATGCTACAAAGCGTTTTGGAAACTTCACTTCTTTCATTACTCTAAATAGTGTGATAGAGTTGAACTTTATAAAGGTTTTCCTCCTAATTCTTATTCTATAAATTTTCAGAATAGACCTCCAAAAAGAGCTTCATTGAGAATGTTAGTGCCAAAGTGGAACCCGAAGTTCCTTAAGTTCCAATTGATCCTTTGGCCGACCAAGTGTATCATGCCAAGTTTAGAGTTTCTTTCTAAGTGTTGGCTTAAGTTATGACCTCTCAAGCTAATAGAGAAGTTGTAGCTCCTGTGAACCAAAATATGGGTATGGCGGCAACAAGGGTAAGAGACTTCACGAGGATGAATCCTCTGGAATTTCATGGGTCGAAAGTGAATAAAGATCCATAAGAGTTCATCAAGGGAATCCATAAGATTGTGGACATCATGGGAGTGACTCTAGTGCAAAAGGTGGATTTGGCCGCTTACCAACTCAAAGGGGTTACTCAAAGTGTAGTTTACTCAATGAAAGGATGAAAAGGCTATCGATGCGGGTCCCTTGGGTTGGGAAAAGTTCAAAAAGGCATTTCCTGATCTTTTCTTTCCCTTTTGAAATGAGACAAGCTAAAGTGCAAGAGTTAATAAATATAAGGCAAGGAAACATGAGTGTGAGGAAGTACTCTTTGAAGTTCACTAAATTGTCCAAGTATGGTCCAAGAATGGTTTTCAACTCGATGGCACGAAAGAGTAAGTTTGTTTTGTGTGTGTCCGAAATGGTGGTCAAAGAATGTTGAATTGCCACATTGATTAAAGAGGTGGACATCTCAAGGTTGATGACTCATACCTAACTAATTGAGGAGTAAAAGCTTAAGTAAAAGGCTAGAGAGTCAAAGAGTGCAAGAACAAATGGTGGTGATTTCTCTCACTCTAGGTTCGATGGACCCATATGTTCTCAGTTTTGGCAAAAGTTCTTCGATCAGAATTCATCAATCGCTCCAGCTAAAAATTTCAACAAGGATGTGGTATCTAACCCTAAGCCTCAAGGTAGTGCTCTTAGTGGTCAGAATTTCCCCACATGTAAGAGATGTGGAAAGAACCATCTAGGAGAGTGCTTAGCCGGTTCGGGTGCATGCTTTGTTTGTGGAAAGTCGGGTCACAAATTGAGAGATTGCCCTTCACAAGATAGAAAGGGTAAGGGTGGTCGATAGGCTTAGCCTAGTGCTTCTTTTTGTGTGAGTGATGCTCCTCATCAGAACATATTTTATGCTCTTCAGACTCGATATGATCATGAGGGTTCTTCTAGATGTGGTGACCGATATGTTGCGAGTCTTTTGATTTGATGTTTATACATTGCTTGATATATGTGTTATATTGTTTTTTTGACTCCTTATATGGCTATGAAGTTTGATGTTTGTCCCAAAATCCTTTTAGAACCTTTTTCGGTCTCTACACCTGGTGGTGACTCTATTATCACTAGGTGAGTCCATAAAATTTCCCAATTTCAGTTTGTCATAGAGTCTCTCTAGTTGACCTTGTAGAGTTAGAAATGATAGACTTTTATGTAATTCTTGGGATGATTTAGTTTCATTCTTGATATGCTTTCATAGATTGTCAGACCCAATTGGTCACATTTAAGGTTCCGAATGAACCTATCTCAGAATGGAAGGGTGGAAATTCAATGCCTCTTGCCTAAAGACTAGGAAAATAATCTCTAAAGATTGTATATATAATCTTGTTCAAGTTAGAAATATGGATACTATTGAGTCAGTCCCGATTGTTAGTGAATTTTCGGAAATATTTCCTTTCCTGGTGTTCCTCCCAAAAGAGAAATAGACTTTGTTATTGACCTTCTTCCAGATACACAACCTATCTACATTCATCTATAACATATGGCTCCGACAATACTTAAGGAGTTAAAGGATTAATTGAAAGATTTATTGGATAAGAATTTTATTAGACTGAGTATCTCACCATGGGGTGCTCCAATATTGTTTGTTCAAAAGAAGGATGGTTTACTTCGTATGTTCAATGAATATCGGAAGTTGAACAAGGTCACAATAGAGAATAAGTATCTTATTCCAATGTTTGATGACTTGTTTGATCAACTATAAGATGTTATTTTCTTCTTAAAGATTCACTTTCGATCGAGGTATCATGAATTGACGCTAAGGGAAAATGACATTTCAAAGACGACTTTTCAAACTCGATATGATCACTATGAGTTATTGGTGATATTATTTGGTTTGACTAATGTCTCGGTGGGTTTTATTGACCTTATGAATAGAGTCTTCAAGCAATACCTCGACATGTTCATGATTGTATTTATTGATGATATTTTGATCTATTCAGGGAGTGAGGATGGACATGTTGATAACCTAAGGATAGTTTTGCAAATCCTCAAGAATCGTCATTTTTTCTTTAAGTTTAGAAAATGTGAGTTTTGGTTGAGGTATGTTGCTTTCCTTGGCCATATTGTATTTAGTGAAGGTATCAAGGTTGATTCTAAGACGACTAAGGCAATTAAGATTGGCCTAGACCTCTTTCCCCTTTAGATATTCAGAGTTTGTTAGGTTTGGCCAGTTACTATAAAAAGTTTGTGGAAGGATTTCTCTATTGCTTCCCCTTTGACTACGTTGACAATGAAAAAGGTGAAATTCCAATGGTCAAAATCTTGTGAGAAGATTTCCAAGAGTTGAAAGATAGACTCACTTCAGCCCCAATTTTGACATTATCGAAAAGATCTGATGAATTTGTAGTTTATTGTGATGTTTCACAGATTGGTCTTGGTTGCGGCTTGATGCAACATAGGAAGGTAATTTATTATGCCTCGAGGCAATTGAAGGTGCATGAAAAGAATTAACCAACTCATGATTTGGAATTAGCGACAATGGTTTTTGCTTTAAAGATTTGGAGACATTATCTACATGGTATTCATGTGGATGTGTTCACCATCATAAGAGTTTGCAATATGTGTTTAAGCAAAAATATTTGAATCTTCACTAAAAATTGTGGCTTGAATTATTTAAAGATTAGGTATGAATATTTTTTATCATCCGGGTAAGGCAAATATGGTTGCCGATACTCTTAGTCGATTGTCAATGAGTAGTTTTGCTCACATTGAAGATGGTAAAAAGGAGTTAGTTCATGATGTTCATATACGAGCTCGATTGGGTGTTCATTTGGTTGATTATGAGGATGGTGATATCATTGTTCAAAATGGCTCAGAATCATCTTTTGATTTAGATACGAAAGCTAAGCAAGATCTTGATTCGACTATGGTTGAGTTGAATAAAGTGGTTACTAAAAAAAGTCATTGAGGCTTTCTCCCAAGGGGGAGATGATGTGCTTCGTTACCAAGGTCGGTTATGTGTTCTGAATTATGATGAATTGAGGCAATAAATTTTATCAAAATCTCACAGTTCTCAACATTCTATTCACCCAGGAGCCACCAAGATGTACTATGATTTGCGGGAGGTCTATTGGTGTAATAGGATGAAGGAGGATGTTGTGTAGTTTGTGGCTAAGTATCCTAATTATCAGAAAGTAAAAGTTGAGCATAAAAAATTGAGAGGTTTGGCTCAAGACATTAGTATTCTTATTTGGAAGTAGGAAGATTTGAATATGGACTTCATTACGGGTTTACGTCGTACTCGTCGACAATTTAATTCTATTTGGGTTATTATGGACATAATGACTAAGGTGGATCATTTTCTTCCAATGAAGACCTCATTTTCAGTGGAAGACTATGATAGGCTATATATTCGAGAAATAGTATAGTTGCATGGAGTGCTTTTATCCATTATTTCTGACCGATGTACTCAGTTTACATCTCAATTTTGGAGGTTGTTTCATAAAGGTCTTGGTACTCAATTGAATCTTAGTACGACTTTCATCCTCAGACTGATGGTCAAGGTGAATATACCATTCATACTTCGAAAGATATATTAAGAGCTTGTGTGATTGACTTTAAGGGTAATTGGGATGATCATTTGCCTTTGATTGAGTTTGCTTATACTAATAGTTACCACTCAAGTACCAAAATGGCTCCATTTGAGGTTCTCTATGGTAGGAGGTGTATGTCTCATATTGTTTGTTTGAAGTTGGTGAGGTCACTTTGATACGGCCCGAGTTGGTTCATGAGGCTATGGAGAAGGTTTGACTTATTAGAGAAAGGTTGAGAATGGCTCAAAGTCGACAAAAGTCTTATGCCAATGTTAGAAGAAGAGAGCTTGAATTCCATGTTGATGATTAGGTTTACTTAAAAATTTCACCTATAAAGGGTGTGATGAGATTTGGAAAATATAGAAGCTTAGTCTTTGTTATGTAGGCTCATATTAGATTTTAAGGTATTTCGGTAAGGTAACCTATGAGTTGGATTTGCCTTTCGAGTTGGCATCTGATATATCGTGAGTTTACGGTATTTCTAATACATTTCACTTACAAGTTGTGTGTGTCTAGGGCCTTTTTGTATTGATTTTTATGTGTTTTTATCATATTTTGCAGGAAAGATGTTCAGGCGCGGAATTAAAGAGACAGCTGAAAGAAATGCAGAAAAGGGCATCTACGGAGGTGATCTACGGACCGTAGGTCCATTGACGCTCCGTAGATG
>JAJOOO010000763.1:0-59582 GCA_029582685.1 Solanum piurae | reverse complement strand
TGGAGGTGAAGGATTCAAGCTCTCAAGATCAATATTTCATATTTTTCAAGGGATTTTCATTGAGTTATTCCATAAAAGGTAAGGTGGTCTTTATCCTTGAATTAGTTTCTTTCAAGGAGCCAATTTCGAAGGTGATTTCAAGTATTCAAAGTACCCCAAAAACCCTAGTTTTCAATCAATGCATGGGTTCAATTCCAAAATGATTTTAAAGGAATTTATATGATGATTTACGAATAGAATGTTTAATTAATGAGGAATTAACTTGATTGATCCTATGAACCCATGTTTCCCCCCATATTCTTAAGTTGTAAATCGTGAAATGGAATTGGTTGATCATGAAAGTATGTTAAATTATTTTTGTTTATATTGAATTAGTTGTTGAATCATGTCAATTACATTATCTATTGTAGTATCTTAGATTTATGGGTTGATTTTGGTTCATAGGCTTGGAAGGCAAGTTCATGAAGAATCTATGTATGATTATGATGTGAAGTATATGTGTGTGATCTCAATGAATGTGTTATGATCATGTTTAGAATGTAATTGTGTTATGATTGAAGGTTATTTCTCAATTAACACATATGAATGATGATGTTATATCTGAAAGGTAATTCTCACATACTGACACACACTCATGAATGAAGTTCTATGATTATGTTAATGATGAAGTATTAATTGAAAGGCTATTCTCAATTGTACTCTAATGAATGATAATGACATGTTGTGAAAGGACTTTCTCACAATATGAGGATTCTTAGGTGAAAGGCTATTCTCATGTTTGAATCTATGAGCTATCCAATGAATGATTTTTGGGATGGGATGGGTGCGCATCCATGAGTTGAGGCGGGGTATCTAGTAACAATCCATATATCCCATTTTAACGAATATTGGGTTTGAGATGGATACTCATCCGTGAGTTGAGGTGGGGTATCTAGTAACAATCTCTTATCCCATAATGAACTAATGTATTGAATGTTAAGTACTCCGTGGGGAATAATGGTAAGCAACCAAGTAGATATTGCTTGAGATGGGTGCTCATCGGTGAGTTGAGGTGAGGTACCTAGTAGCAATATCTTCAGATGGATGCTCATCGGTGAGTTGAGGCGGGGTATCTAGTAGCTATCTCCCTATCCCATAAACTATGTTCCCACATAGGTCTAGCTAGTGGATCCACTTATGCTAAAAACAATGGTCCTACCTTAGGCAAGTTGGAATCCCTTATCCGGTGAGGGTGACACCGGGATTCAATGAATTGCTCACATTGTCTATGTCGGATAAGGCTTACCCCCACAAAGAATGTTAATGAACTATGGCTTCTCAAGAATGCACTACTTAGTGTGGGTGGTAGTATGGGATGCCATCCATGGATGGCACAAGTAGCCTTTGAGAGTAGTCATGGTGTGTTCCTTTATGATGAAATGTTAAATGAAATGAATGTGCTCTTATGATGATATTAATGAGGATGTTGGTCTAATGTCTAATGAATGAAGGTGCTCTTAATGAAGCTGATGAAGAATGTTGACTTATAAGTTTAATGTAATGGTGAATGCTATACTTGGATTGTACTATGAGTTACTTCCTTGTTAAGACTTATTGTATGTGAATGTGCCTTGTCTTTGGTGGATCCCATGGAGTACTTAGTGTGAGTAGTAGTATGGGATGCTACTCATACACTGCATAAGTATGACTAAGGGTTGTCCTAGATATTGGTCCTAATGTTATGTTATAACTTATGAAATGTTTATGTATCTTATGTACGAGTATTGTTTAAGGATGGAAAGGATGAATGGTAAGTTCACTTTTTGTGACCTTAATGTCGTATTTAGTGAGGATGGTGGTATGGGACGCTATTCATACATTGCACAAAGTATAGCTTGAGGGTTACTTGAGGTGAAGGCTTAATGTGAAGAAATTGTTTATATGTCGATTATGTTCTAATGTGACGAAATGACTTGTATAATGGCTATATTTGTATATTATGTCTCTTATACTCATGTTCATGAAGTTTTCTCAAAATGACAATAAGAATGATTTCCAAAGAAAATGTCCCTTTTAAGCATGGTTTTTGCATGCCTATCATACTTAGTACTTAATTTTGCTAACCCATATTTCTTCATTTTACCAAAGTGTAGGGTTGTGGATATTTGATGTTCTTTACTTGGAGGATAGGTTTCTAAGGAGCTTGGAGATGAAGACTTGGTGAGTCCTCATAGTTTCGAGGACAAAACCCACTATGTTCCCTTTATTTCTTTTACTCTATGTTTAGAGTTTTTGTATGGGCTATGTCCCAAAGTTGTATTCAAAGTATTAGATTATTTGAGACATAGTATAGAAAGTTTTCTCCTTATTTTTATGAAAAATGACTTCGATTGTAAGGAAAGGTTTGAATTCTGCCTTATTTTCTTATTTTCTTATGTTCAAGAATGCTATGAGGCTTGTATGAGACCCCTTCGCGGTCGAGTATGCCGTGTCACATCTAGGGGGTAGCCTTGGGTTGTGACAAACATGGTATCAAAGCATAAGGTTTTGGAATGATTTTAGGATGTCTCAAACCACATCTAGTAGAGTCTTGTTCATAATGTGAAACACGTCACATTTATGAATAAGAGGCTATTGGGTGTTAGGAAAGTCTCACTTCTTCATTCAAGTCGTGCCATAGAGTTTAACTCTATAATGTATTTCTCTTATTCCTTATTTGATGGTCTTTAGGGTATGACCACTTGAAGGGTATATGCTACAAGGATCGAGGGAGAAAAAGGTGGGTTGTGATGCCAATTGTGGCTATGTGACTTGCTAGATTGTGAGGTTGTCCTTAGTATGAATAGGTTGCTTTATGTTAATGTTTAGTTGATGATAGAACCCTTCTTAGTCATGATGAGTTTTGAGGTATGTTAAAAGAGTTGATGAAATGTGGTGTTAGAAATGCCTAGGTATGTGAATTGAGTAGACTCTTCTAAAAAGGGTAGATGAGTAATTCACCTTGGTTTAAAATCACCTTGGGTGATTACCGTGAATGTTTAGTGATGTTTTGCTCCGACCTTAGAATGTAAAGAAGTGAAGTTTAAAAGAGTTTGTATAGGCTTACTCCCAAGTGTGGGAAATAATGTACTTAGATAATAAGGTCATTGAGTGTCCTTGATATTCATAAGTTAGGCTTTCTTGGTGTTCTTACTTTAAGAAGTGTAGTGAGTTTGAGGAGTTTAGACTCATATGAGACCTTGAGTGGTGTTGGTAAGGTTGTTTGTGATCAAGCATTGCTTAATGAGGACCTTCCTAGTTTAAAAGCACCGGTATGTTAATGGTTTCATATAATTGTGAATGTACTGTTAAGGTTCCTATGTTATGTTCATGATTAGCCTTAGTTGAGTTTACTCCTAAGTGGGGGATAATATGTTGAATAGTAAGGTTGTTGAGAGTTCCGATATCCTTATCTCTTTCTTTATATGCCTATTGAAGCCTAAGACAAAGAGTTCCTTTAAGGCTTGTTTCATGTTTTGGAGTCATGTGTGATATTGTGTTTCCATGGTTTCCTCATGATATGCATGTTCTTGATGAATTCATGTTTAAATTTGAAAATGATTTTTTTTATGAATTATATTCCTCATGTTGAATTGCATTTAGTATGAGTTGTCTATAAGCTTCATGAGGTGAATTGTTGAACATGCCTAAATGTGCTTTTAAGAGAAATTGCATAATGTGCCTAATGAGGTTATGATGAGCATGATATGAGTTGGAGAAGGTAAATTCTCCAATGAAATGAGAAATGTTGAAGTTTTCATGCATAATGAGTTTGTAGATGTAGTTCCTACTTTCTTGAGTTGCATGGAGTATGTTTGAGATGGAGTTGATGTTTCCTCGTAGTTTTGTGCATTGTATATGATGTTGCATGCATGATGGGATGCTAGTCTTGAGTCGTTAATCCCTTAATGTGTTTAAAGTGTCATTCGAGGACGAATGTTTCCAAGTAGGGGATAATGTAACGACCCATAAAACTAATAGGTGAAACTAGAGCCTAACTAGTGTGTCTTTGAGTTGATGTGAGGTTAGAGGTGGTAAAATATTGTCCAGAGCTATGGTTGAGGGGTTCAAAGTCAAGGTATGACTCCCCAAGGACCACCCTAGCGGTCCTTGAGGAGGACCCTAAAGCCTAACCCCCAAGACCCCAAGAAACCAAAAATCTGCTCAAGTTTTGGTGAACCACAGATGGGACCTACGACGTAGGTCCATCCACGCCCTATGGGTCAAGGTCTCAAAAGGTAACTTGCAGTCACGAACCACGACTCAGAAGCACAGAGCGTGGACCCACCCACGATCCATGGGTGGGATTCGTGAGTCACCACCTGTGTTGTTGTTTGCCAGGCGAGGATTATTTGGTAAATTCATTTTAAGTTTAGTTTAGTTAATGGACGGTTATCATTGATTTATTAAGATATTTTAAGAGTTTTTAAAGTATTAAAACTCTATTTTAGAATTCATTATTTCAAATCACCCCAAAGTTAGAAACTACCCCTCCAAAAGTTCTCTCTCTAGAAACCTCCATTGGAGGTGAAGGATTCAAGCTCTCAAGATCAATATTTCATATTTTTCAAGGGATTTTCATTGAGTTATTCCATAAAAGGTAAGGTGGTCTTTATCCTTGAATTAGTTTCTTTCAAGGAGCCAATTTCGAAGGTGATTTCAAGTATTCAAAGTACCCCAAAAACCCTAGTTTTCAATCAATGCATGGGTTCAATTCCAAAATGATTTTAAAGGAATTTATATGATGATTTACGAATAGAATGTTTAATTAATGAGGAATTAACTTGATTGATCCTATGAACCCATGTTTCCCCCCATATTCTTAAGTTGTAAATCGTGAAATGGAATTGGTTGATCATGAAAGTATGTTAAATTATTTTTGTTTATATTGAATTAGTTGTTGAATCATGTCAATTACATTATCTATTGTAGTATCTTAGATTTATGGGTTGATTTTGGTTCATAGCCTTGGAAAGCAAGTTCATGAAGAATCTATGTATGATTAGATGTGAAGTATATGTGTGTGATCTCAATGAATGTGTTATGATCATGTTTAGAATGTAATTGTGTTATGATTGAAGGTTATTTCTCAATTAACACATATGAATGATGATGTTATATCTGAAAGGTAATTTGCACATACTGACATACACTCATGAATGAAGAATGAATGAAGTTCTATGATTATGTTAATGATGAAGTATTAATTGAAAGGCTATTCTTAATTGTACTCTAATGAATGATAATGACATGTTGTGAAAGGACTTTCTCACAATATGAGGATTCTTAGGTGAAAGGCTATTCTCATGTTTGAATCTATGAGCTATCCAATGAATGATTTTTGGGATGGGATTGGTGCGCATCCATGAGTTGAGGCGGGGTATCTAGTAACAATCCATATATCCTATTTTAATGAATGTTGGGTTTGAGATGGATACTCATCCGTGAGTTTAGGTGGGGTATCTAGTAACAGTCTCTTATCCCATAATGAACTAATGTAATGAATGTTAAGTACTCCGTGGGGAATAATGCCAAGCACCGAGTAGATATGGCTTGATATGGGTGCTCATCCGTGAGTTGAGGCGGGGTACCTAGTATCAATCTCTTGAGATGGATTCTCATCCGTGAGTTGAGGCGGGGTATCTAGTAGCAATCTCCCTATCCCATAAACTATGTGCCCACATAGGTCTAGCTAGTGGATCCACTTAAGCTAAACACAGTGGTCCTACCTTAGGCAAGTAGGAATCCCTTATCAGGTGAGGGTGACACCGGGATTTCATGAATTTCTCACATGGTATATGTCTGTTAAGGCTTACCTCAACAAAGAATGTTAATGAACTATGGCTTCTCAAGAATGCACTACTTAGTGTGGGTGGTAGTATGGGATTCCATCCATGCATGGCACAAGTAGGCTTTGAGAGTAGTCATGGTGTGTTCCTTTATGATGAAATGTTAAATGAAATGAATGTGCTCTTATGATGATGTTAATGAGGATGTTGGTCTAATGTCTAATGAATGAATGTGCTCTTAATGAAGCTAATGAAAAATATTGACTTATATGTTTAATGTAATGGTGCATGCTATACTTTGATTGTATTATGAGTTACTTCCTTGTTCTGACTTATTGAATGTGAATGTGCCTTGTCTATGGTGGCTCCAAGGGAGTACTTAGTGTGAGTAGATAGTATGGGATGATAATCGTACATTGCACAAGAAAGAGTTAGGGTTGTCCTAGATGTTGGTCCTAATGTGATGTTATGACTTATGAAATGTTTATGTCTCTTATGTACTAGTATTGTTTAAGGATGGAAAGGATGAATGGTAAGTTCACTTTTGGTGACCTTGATGTGGTACTTAGTGTGGATGGTGGTATGAGACGTTATTCATACATTGCACAAAGTATAGCTTGAGGGTTACTTGAGGTGAAGGCTTAATGTGAAGAAATGGTTTATATGTTGATTATGGTCTAATGTGACTAAATGAATTGTATGATGGCTATGTTTGTATATTATGCCTCTTATACTCATGTTCATGAAGTTTTCTCATAATGACACTAAGAATGATTTTCAAAGAAAATGTCCCTTTTAAGCATGATTTTTGCATGGCTATCATACTTAGTATTTAATTGTGCTAACCCATGTTTCTTCATTTTTAACAAAGTGTAGGGTTGTGGAGATTTGATGTTCTTTATTTGGAGGATAGGTTTCTAAGGAGCTTGGAGATGAAGACTTGGTGAGTCCTCATAGTTTCGAGGACAAAACCCACTATGTTCCCTTTATGTCTTTTACTTTTTGTTTAGGTTTTTTGTATGGGCTATGTCCCAAAGTTGTATTCAAAGTATTAGATGATTTTGAGACATAGTATAGAAAGTCTTTCGCTTGTTTTTATGAAAAATGACTTTTATTGTAAGGAAAAGTTTGTATTCTGCCTTATTTTCCTATATTCTTATGTTTAAGAATGCTATGAGGCTTGTTTGAGGACTCTTTGGGGTCGAGTACTCCGTGTCACGTCTAGGGGGTTGCCTTGGGTCGTGACAACAATAGTGACCCAATGAATCACCCTCATTTTAGATTGATGATTCTTAGGGATAACATCCTAAATTTTAGACAATTGGAGGGTGAATCAATTTATGAGTTGTGGCAAAGGTTTAAGTCCATATTGCATCAATGCCCAACTCATGAAATTCCAGATAATATGCTTCTGGAATGTTTCTATCGGGGTCTTGGCCCCGAAAATAGAATCATGGCTGACCAACTCTCTTCGGGCTGCTTGATGGAACAGTCCTATGAGACTGCAACCCAACTCCTTGATAACATGGCCAAGACCAACAAAGAGAAAGAAAAAGACCAAGAATTGGCTGCATTGTTGACTCAACTGGATGTCTTGGCCAAGAAAGTCATGAAATTAGAGGTCGTGTCCAAGATGAAGGACATGTACATCCCCTCTCATGAGCATCGAAAGATGAAGAAGCAAGAGGGTGGGCAACTTGAAGAGGTCCTCTTACTCATTCTACATAAATCGACGAACACGATAGAGTGTTAGAGGAGATAAGAGAGAATGTCTTGATGCCGAATCAGATGACGACCTCTCATTCCATGCTCATTCAGCTACTAGGGTCCCAAATGGACCAAGTGTTGAATGATCTCTACCCAGAATCAAAAGAGGGGCTTCCTTATGAAAATGAGGCAAACCCCACTGATGGAACTTAAGTGGGGAGTTGTGTCATGCCACGAAGTTAACTAAGGCGCTCCTTGGGAGCCAACCCAAGTATTTATCGCTTTATTTTTGCTTTAAGAAATAATGGTGTGTTGATTGTGTAGGTCAAAGAGTGGAAAGTGTTTGAAAAGTGCAGGTTGGCGAGTTAAAGGTCCAGTCAGTGCGTCGCCGAAGAGGTTGGTGAGCCCGACCTAGATTTCCGTTACACTCAAGACAATTTTAAATTATAGTCTGTAAAACTCGGCGAGCCCAAAAGCAACTTTGTGAATCACCGACCAGGTCAGCGATCGCGATCTAGTCCGCCGTTTGGACTCCCCACATTAACTGGAGATCCTGTAAAACTCGGTGAGGTAAATGACCACTTAGTGTATCGTCGAGTGGGTTGGCGAGCACGACTAATGTTGTCGAATGGGAGAGAACTGGACGGTTTGTTAGAAGGCCAAAGGTTTAAACTTCCGATTCTTTCACTTTCCCTCACTTTTGAACTTCCCAAACTGACACCCGCATATTAGTTTCTATATTTTTGCATTTCCAACATATTTTAATCGTTGATTTGTGCTCAAAGTGGGAGTACTTTGCCGCCTAGCATTTTAATCTTTATTAATTCTGCATTAAAGGTTGGTTTTCCAAACCCCGAGTTTATTTTTATAATGTAGTACTCATTTGCAATGATTTTATCTTAGTGATGTGTGCTGGGCCTCTTTGATTATAATTGTTGTTGTGTATGCCTGTTTTAATTCGATATCCTCGCCTATAATGTTTTTAATGATTGAATTCCCATAATTTTATGCCTGAAAATTGGTTAGAATTTGTGGGGTTGTGCTTGCATGTTGTAGGGTCTGGTCGGGTGAAGTCTAAGTAACCTGTAGTTGTGCCAATTAACATAATTTGCCCAATGATAGAGCAGGTGACGTCATTCTTAAGGGCAAAAGTCATCAAATGGCGAAATTAGCAAAACCGGGAAAAGTTTGAGTGTCCCGGGGTAATGGATGTAATGGGTCTTGCTTTAATTTAGTGGGTTCATTCTTTGATTTTGTTTTTAGGGGTTGCGGGGTTGAATTTGAGAAGTTGGGTTGAAAGTAGGCACATTGGGTCGTTTGGCTAGCTGGGTCGAGCTCGCCGAACCATTCGGTGGTTCGTCGAAGTTCCCCATCTCGCCTTTCATTTCATGCTAAATGAGTAGTTTGATTCTATAACTTTTGGCGAAAAGCTTGAGGTCGCCGAAGGCACTCGACGACTCGCCAAAAGTCTTTTTCATCGCCCTTTGTTTGCACCCCTTAACCCTTTTTGCACTGTAACTTTTGGCGGGCTAATCCTTGCTCGCCGAATGCTGTCGGTGATTCACCGAAAGGTCTTCCCATCACCGACATGCCAAATATTTCTAAGATTTTAGAGCCAATCCTTTCGGCGACTCATCGACCGGTTTGGCGAGTCTGTTTGCAACTGTTTTTCTGTAATTTTGCTTTAAGTGTTTCTTGCTCTTTGTTGATGTTTTTGCAGACATGGTAAGCACCAACATTGACATGCCACCCTAAAAAAGAGCACGGGGTATTACAATAAATGAAGAGGGGGGTCAAATCCTCCCAAGAAGGGAAGGCAATAGTTTCCACCGGGAGACAAAGGCAAGGGCAAGAGGCCCACATCTGACAGGGTGACTACTGGCTCCCAGGCTTCTTTATCTGAGCCTGAGGATGACCAATCCTTACAGTCCTCGAGGTCTGAAATCCGAGCTAGATCTCTCCTGACGCAGCTATAGTACGGTCATCTCCCACACCAGCAGACTCAGTGCCAGCTCTGGCACCAACTATGGCTCCAATGCCACCAGTCATCCCTCTTCCTAGGCTTTTCAACAGGTTGAAAGGTGATGGTTTGCGAACCATCCTCGAAGATAAGTTGCTATCGACAGAAGGCTTTGAGGAAAAGTACTCTGATGTGAGGGACACCTTCCACTTCCATAGATTTGAGCAGTTCACCAGTCCCCGAGGCCCTTATATTCCTTCATGGGCCTGGGAATTCTATGCAACATATGGTGACTTGGTCCCAATGAGCAAGAAGAAGGCAAGCGCATTCATACAAGTTAAGTTGGTCATGGTCCGTGGCAAGGAATATGGGTGTAGAAGTTAGTACATTAACACTATCTTGTACAGAGCTCTGCATTCTTCATGTCCCTACGAGGGATTTTCTATCGCTTAGTCACTAGATGAGTTAAAGGGATGGATGGCACCTATGATTTTTGATACCACCGTAAGGTGGATCGAGGCAGGAGCCCCCATTGAGAAGAGAGACCTGAGTATTGCTGCCCAATTCTGGTTTGGTTTTATCAGCAACACCATTATGCCATCCCAAAACAAGTCTATCCTCTGCCATCCTATGGTGGCATGCCTTGGGTCTATCATATCAAAAAGATGGATTGACCTAGGCCTTATCATTGAGCAAGAGATGGCCATGAGGCCCCAATAGAGTCAGACCTCATTTCCATTCCCGATCCTGATCACAAAGCTGTGTCGGCGTGCTGGAGTACCCCAGGATGATGCAAGAGATTTTGAGGTTACCCCATCTTCCTCCACAGACATCCAGCGTATTGAGGCTGAGTATACTAGAAAGTAGGCTGACAGAAGGAGGGCAACTCGGGTGGACAAATCCCAGGAGGTGGATGCTAATTCAATACCAGTATAGACATCTTTGTCTACTCCGGCTTCAGGCCCTTAACGTACATCTAACCCTTCTTCTTCTTCACAAGCCCTGGGTGCCTCTACATCTGCCCTGCCCACCAAGCTTACTCAGGCTATGATCCTGAAGATGGAGCATCTAGCCCACTCAGTTGACGTGAGGGAGACCAAACTTGAGAGATTCATCCCATGGATGATCGAGATTGCCATCATTGCTGCACTGACCCCCCTCCAGACTTCTATTGACACTCTTACCACGAGAGTTGAGACTTATGAGAGAAGGTAGGGGGAGACCTCCAAGGTGACGACTTGAAAGCCAAAGTAGCAGATTTGAGGAAGGACGTAGACTATCGAAAGTCTACTGACTTCACTTCACTACTGGAGGTTGCAGATGATTTGGATGCTCCTAAGACTTCAGATATTCCTCCCGCTACCACTGGAGATGTGCGTAGGGATGATGCATTAGTTGATGAGTCGGAGGCAGAGAACGATGAGAAGCTGATAGAGATCATGGAAGAGAGCATATATAGAGACTTGCCGGATCTTGAGGAGATGATTGTGCAGTTGGTGATCCAGACATCGATGACAAAGACATCCATGGGTAGGTCCAGTGGAGCTGTTCCTTCTGAGGTGACTCTGAGCACTGATGCCCAGACAGATGGAGTGACTGAGTAGAAAAGATCCTTTCTTTACCTCCCTCCCTGTCTTACTTTTGACTTTTGGATATTATGTTGTTTTCATTTGAGGACAAATGATTTTATTTTATGTGGGGTGAGGCCCACCTTTTGTGATTTTTGTTTTGTGTTTATATTTGGCTTTTGAGCTATAATTATGTGTTACACTTCTTTTGTGGATGATTGAGTTTGTGGCTCCGTGTTCTTAATTGTAAATGATTTTTGGACCCTTCAGAAAAAATTGTGCCACCTCTTGTTTGTGTTGAATTTGGTTGTTCTCTTGCAAATTTGAGTATCGGTTTTGATCAATACCGATGACTTGAATAGTGCTCCTACTCGAACAAAAAGGAATGTGCGGCTACGATGAGGCCAAATGAAGTTGCATAGACAATATGTGAACTTTTTGCATCTCGTTGTGACTAGACAAGTATCATATTGAGTCTCTTGTGATGAACATTGCGCACTAGCGAAAGTGTGCCGTCTTGTTTGACATTGGTGTCAATGCTTTGTGTGATGAGCTTACCGTGAACCATGTGCGATGACACCTAGAATTTGCCCTGTTGGTCTGATTGACTAAGTGATGCAATTTCGTGATATGATCTTAGGAAACTTTGAAGAGTGTGAAATAATTTGACATTATACCTCTTTTGTGGCCTACCTTGTGAGTGTGCGAACCCCGCTTGAACAACCTTTGAGCCTTAACTTTTTCTTGGAAGAAACTTGATGAAATGGGGACCTTTATTGATCTATTACCCATAATCCTCATTATGTGTGGTTTGTGTGAATAGCCAACTTAGGCCAAAAGCATAAGTTGGGGGTGTGGTGAAAATAGAAGGTAAATCAAGAAGTGCAAGAAATTCCCCTTTGACCCATGGTTTTGAGAAAAATGTAACCCCTCCATACAAAAAAAAAGAGAGAAAAAGAAAAAGAATGAAGATGTTGTGGAATAAAGTTGTGAAGGTGCAAAGAAAATGGGGTTTCCAACAGTCCATGGAAAGTGAATAATGGGGTGACTTGTGAGCACGAATGAAAATGATGAAGAAAAGGAAAGAAAGTGTTGTTCACATCACATTTCATGAGAATTACAACCATTGAGCCTAAATGATCATACCTTTGCACTCAGCTCCGTTACAAGCCTTGAAAAGACCTTTTTGATCTTGAGTGAGCTGAAACAATTGTTGATTGGAAAATAAGGGCAAACCTATGGGTGAAATCATGTATTGTGTTCATCTTTGTGAGTGTGAGCGTTGCATTTGATTCCGAAGCTTTAACTTGTAAACCATGGTGTGTGAATATGAAATCATTCTTTGTGTGAGGGCATTTGAGTACCTTTATTGAGCTTGAACTTGCATTTGAGGCAAGTATTGTGAACTTGAGAGTCTTTGATAATGGTTAGTCATAATTTGAATCTTTGAGTGCACAATTGATCTCTGCAGGAGTAAGTTCAGTATTTTTGTGTGCATTCATGATTGAGTCTTGTGTAGCACTGTTTGAAGCATCCTTTTTGAACTGCTGAACTTGAGGACAACCAAAAGTTTAAGTTGGAGGTGTTGATGAGTTCACAATTTGGACTTATTTAGGACTTTATTTTAATAGGTTTAGTGTCCTCAAATGCATATTTTGTGCCAATAACTGATGTAAATTATTGATTTTCAGGTATTTGTATTGAGGAACAAAGCATGGACTCTAATGAGCAAAAAGGAACAATGCAACTGAAAGAACAAAAAAAAAAAGACCTGAGGATGGCATAAACCCTTGGGCGAGTCGCCGAATGGCAATGGTCTCGCCTAATGTTCCAGTGTGCCAAGCCCTGAAGGAGAAAATCAAGTCGGATATTGAAAGGAGCAGTCAGTGAGTTGCCGAACGGTTCCGCGATACGGTGTTATATCGCCCAAAGTTTTAGAACTTAAAGATGCTGAAGGCCAAAGCAGAAAGGCAATGGAATTGACCAAAGGGTGGATCGCCGAGTGGATCGCAGCATATTTTTGGCGACTATAAATACATTTTTGAATATTTAGTTTAGGATGCAATTAGACATTATTATTGATTTTGTTCAGTTTTCAAGTTGAGAGCTTAGAACTGAGTTTTGAGAAAATATTTCCTTCGCTTTGAAGATTTCCATTTATGAGAAATTGGAAGTGGGTGTTGAAGATTCTTCATCTTAGACCTTTGTAAAGACTATATTAATCTTACCTAGTTGATGGAAACACAATTTGGTAACAATTTTTACCTCTTTATGATGTCTAGCTAAAACCCCAATTCTTGGGGTGTGATTATGGGTTGATTTAGCTGCTGGGTATTGTTAATTGATAGTGTAAATACTGTTTAAAAGTGATTTCATGCAGTAATTCTGGCTTAATCTAAAGGGTTGTAGTTGCAAAAACAACTCTACCTTCGTGTTTTTTGCTTGCTTGAGAAAGAGGTTTTAAAACCTAGATTACTGATTCGATGGTCTATGGGTATTGGGTTGTCATGGGTTCAGCTCGAGAAAGTGAATCCTAAACCCTTTTCCACACATTCAGCTCGAGAGAGTGAATGGACTAAAGCGTAGGTTGTTCTTAATTGCTGCTTATTGGTATTCAAGAGAAACCAATTTGATCGGGGTAAATTGTTCGAGAGAAACCAATTTGTTGTAGCTGGTAGTTGAAACCAAATCTCCCTTTTATTTGACACTTGTGTCTCCCCAAACTTGAACCATGCTTTTATTCGTAAATGTTTTTACCTATGATTGACTTGAGCATATTCATGCTTTTCTATTGATTCTCAAATACGTACCACTCCCTTGGGGACTCGACCCCAACTCACTTAGTTGGGTTATATTACTAACTAACGATCATTGATGTTTAGTATTGGATGAAGTGTCCTTGAAACGTTATTAATCACCGTCACATCAAGAAACGATCCCATGCTCTCACAAAGAAATTTCAACAAAGGTAATAGGAATCAATGCAACTCTCACTCTCTCAAAGAGAAATACATGCAAGCTTTGTCCCATAGGTTTGCCCATATTTTCAATCATTACACAACCTAGTTCATGCAAGATCTCAAAGGTCATTTAAGTTTTTAATGGGGTTGGGGGTTAAGGCATGGTCAATTTGGATTGGTGACTTTACCTTTTCAAAGCATTGTTACAATCATCATCACCTCTTCTCAAGTTCTTTTTCAATTGAGAACTTAATCATTATCTTGTCACTCATTTTATTTGGACTCCCCATATATTCTACGTGTTACTCTTTTTGTATTTTCAGTTTTCTCTCATTCTTTCCTTTTCTTTATAAGGAGGGGTTCCTTCTTTTGGGTAGCACTTTCAAGGTTGAGCATTATTTCATCATTCTTTGCCCTTTACTTAGCTTTCATTCATCCTTTATTTCGACACCCCAACTTAGGATTTTGGCCTAAGTTGGCTATTCAAATATTACAATGCTTTAAAAAGATTTTAGGTGAGAAGGTAGGGACAATATTGTTCAAGCTTAGAGGCTTTGTTTTGGTTGACAACATGTCACGACCTAGGGGTACCCCCTAGATGTAACAGGCTGAATGAGACCCCGAGAGGCCTCATACAAGCCACTAAGCATATCATAACATAAAGTAATAGAAAAGGTGTGGGAATTTAAAGCTTTTCAATACAATCAAAGTCTTTTATAAAAGCAAGCGGAAGTGTAACTTGACATTGTCTCAAACCATCTAAACATAAGAATTAAATCTTGGGACGCAGCCCATACAATAGTCTCAAACATAATAGAAAGACATAAAAGAGATAAGGTGATCCAATCCTCAAATACAATGAGGACTCACCAAAGCTTCACTTCCCAATCCTCTAGGAACCTAACCACAATTGTGTAAATCGGGAACGCCGGACGCTACATTTGATAAGAATGTAGGCAAGAGTATGATTTAGTACAATCAAGTACTAAATATGATGGCTAGCATAAACAACATAAATATAAGTGTTAGTCAATATAAGACATAAGGTATAAGCATAATCAATAAATGTAAAGCATCATAATGGTAGAGGGATACTTCCTTAAGTACCCTCACTTATCCTTATCCAAGACTTAGGTCATCTGCCTCTAGTCAAGCTAACATCATGGAAGGCATATCTAGCAACACTCCTAGCAAACATCATTATACATAATAACATTAGTCATACTTACTTTTGAAGACATGGGGATTCACCTCTATGCCTAGTTCATAAAGGCTAATGGGTATTCGCCTTTTGCCTTACTTACTTTTAGTTTGTGGGTACCCGCCTCGACAACCTCATCATACGATGCGGGTACTCGCTTCCACATCATTTCATAAGGATCATGGATACTCACCTCCATTTACATTCATCATAGTAAGAACGTGGGGACTCACCTCTTGTTCAAGTCTAAGGAGTAGGGGAATCGCCTCGTATCCTTTTATATAGAGGTCAAGGGTAATCGCCTCTAGCCTCATCATTCATTAAGCATTTTAGTCTAGATTCATTTTAGGTGAGCAATCCTTTCAACCTAGAATCATTCATGTGAGTAAGCCTTTCACATTTATACAATCATGCTTATCAATTCATTATAGGAAGTGTCTCTTCCACATCATAACATTAACAATCAACAATGCATAGTCTAGCCTTTACTCTCAAAGCACTACATTTCATGATCATCACCTATGCATTACTCTCAAGCAATTAGCATCATGTTCATCATATATGCTTCAATCTAAACAATTCTAGTCATAATTCATCAATCCTATAAGGATATATCTAACCCGTAGAGTTTCCCTCACATGGCATCAAACCCACTATATCAATTCAACCCTAAAATAATAGGATAGGCATGAGTACATATAATTTCATTATAAATACATGCAATTATTTCAATTCATTCGTAAACAATCATAATCCACTCAATTGGATCAACATTAATCCTAACCCACAACAATGGAAAAAACCCTAACTAAATTGGGGAAATTCTTCTTCAAATTGTGGAATTCTAGGGGACTCCATGGGAAAAAGGATCCCATGGATGAAAAGCCATCATACCTTGATTAAAAATCCCTCACAAGCTTGAAAATTGGAGACTTGATCTTGACCTAGCTTCAATCTCCTCCTTCTTCTTTCAACTTTTAGAGAGAGAATATTTGAGAGGAGTTTTTAGAATTCTTTAAGGATTTTGAGAGAATGACTTAGTTGGGGGATTTTGGGGGTTAAAAACACTTATATAGGTGTCTTAGATTTAGGCAAAACGACACCACTTCAATTCAATTAAAATCAGAAAAGACCCTTAAGTCCCTAAAATTAACTTCCGGTGAGGAACCACGGACCCCTGACCGATGGTCCGTCGACTGACCTACAACGCGTCCTGGTTAGTCGTGGTATGGTTAGAGAATTTGGCCAATCCACAACTCCCTCTATCCACGGACCGTGGACCCATCCACGTGGCATGGGTCCCGGCCGTGGTTCACTTCCTAAAACAATGCCTCATAATGTCCATCTAGGGAGCCCTTCCATATGGCGTGGGTCCAACCACGGGGCATGGTTGGTCCTCGTGCATAACACCTGTAGGTTTTGCTATTTGGCTAGTTTTCCCTCTTTAGGCTACGGGGTGTTACATTATCTCCCCCTTGGGATCATTTGTCCTCAAATGAGATTCTACGCACATTTCTAAAGGAAAAGACAAGACTAGCAACCCATCATGCATGCTACTCATCCAAACGCACACAACTAAGGAGTAAACATCGACTCTTATCTCAACATACTCACCATAAGGAAGTAGGAACTACATCTAACAACCTGATATGCATGAAATCTTAACACGTCTCATGTTCAAGGAGTAACTATTATCTCCAACTCCAAACAATGCTCAACACAATCTCATGGAGCTCATATGCAATTCAATCTCAAAAAGCACAAATTCAAGGAGGGGATATCCACTCCAAATCAAAGCATGTTCTACAACCTATCTCATGAAGTCTATAAGCAACTCATACTCAATACTAAACAACATGAGGAACAAACATCATAAAAGCCATTTCTTTCAAAACTTAAGCTTTTTCATGAACATGCAATTTTATGGAAATCATGGAAACACATAAAATACACATGGCTTCAAATATAAGCGAAACAAGAGGGACTGGACTCATTACCTCCATATAAAATAGGAGGAAAAAGATGAGGATACCGGGACATCATATCATCTTCCGCCTCACAAGTAGCACCCTCAACTAGATGGTTTCTCCATCAAACCTTATCGGAAGCTACCTCTTTATTCCTCAATCTCTTAGCTTGCCGGTCTAAGATCTCAACCAGAACTTCTTCATAAGAAAGGTTCTCTTTCACTTTCAATCCTTCTAGGGGAATTATGGATATCGGATCTCCAACACACTTTTTCAACATAGAGACATGGAAAACCGTATGCACTGATGCCAACTCATTTGGCAAATCAAGCTCATATGCAACCTTAGCAACATGTCTAAAAATTTGTTATGGGCCTACAAAACGGGGACTAAGCTTCCCTTTCTTACCAAACCTGATCACACACTTCATGGGTGAGATTTAAGTAAACCCAATCATGTACATCAAATTCAATGTCTCTTCTTCTAACATCGGCATAAGACTTTTATCAACTTTGGGTCGTTCTCAACCTCTTTCTAATGAGTCAAACCTTCTCAATAGCCATATGAACTAACTCGAGTCCTATCAAAGCAACCTCACTCACTTCAAACCATCTTATATGAGATCTACACCTCCTACCCTAAAGAGCCTCAAAAGGAACCATACCAATACTCGAATGGTAGCTATTATTATAGTCAAATTCTATTAAGGAAAGATGGTCATCCCAACTTCCCTTGAAATCTATCGCGCAAGCCCTAACATATCTTCCAATGTTTGGATTGTTCTTTCTGCTTGCCCATCGGTTTGGGGTGAAAATCTATGTAAGCTTAACTTTAGTGCTAAGACCCTTTTGGAATGACTTCCAAATTATGAATTAAACTGAGTACCTCTAACGGAGATAATGGAGAAGGCCAGTCCATGCAACCTTACCATCTCTCTCAAATATAGCATAACATAATCTTTCGTCATATAGGAAACCTTGATGGGAATGAAATGGGCTGACTTCGTCATTCGGTCTACTATAACCCAAATCCAATCTTATTGGTGCCGAGTCCGTGGAAACCCTACTATGAAGTCCATATTCAAATCTTCCCACTTCCAAGTAGGAATGCTAATAACTTGGGATAAACCTCCCGGTTTCTGATGCTCAACCTTCACTTGTTGGTAATTAGGACACTTAGCCACAAATCCCGCAATATCCTTCTTCATCCCATTCCACCAATAGATCTCCCACAAGTCATGGTACATCTTGGTGGCTCTCAGGTGAATAGAATACCGAGAACCATGGGCTTCTGCTAAAATATGTTCCCTTAAGTCATCGACATTCGAAACACATAAACGACTTCGATACTTAGGACACCATCTACCTCTTGGGAGAAAGCCTCTATGAACATATTTAGTACCACTTACTTCAATTCTACTAAGGTCGGATCAAGACATTGCTTAGCTTTAACATCGGCCATTAAAGATGATTCGGAACCATTATGGACCATAATACCAACCTTGGTGGAATCCACTAGTTGAACTCCCAATCGTGCCAACCTATGAATATCTCGAACCAACTCTTTTCTCTTCATCAACATGTGCATCACTACCCATGGATAACCGACTGAGGGAATCCACCACCACATTTTATTTACCGGGGTGATAGAGAACAATCATGTCATAATTTTTTCAATAACTCAAGCCAATTTGTTTGGAGAATATTTAGATCTTTTTGGGTAAACACATATTGCAAGCTCTTGTGATCGGTAAACACATCAACATGGACCCCATACAAATAATGCCTCCAAGTCTTTATGGCAAATACAACAGCTGCTAATTCAAGATCGTGGGTAGGATAGTTATTCTTATGAACCTTTAGTTTCCATGAAGCATAGGCAATCATCTTAACATTTTGCATAAGCACACATCCCAAACCCACTCTAGAGGCGTCACAATATACCACTAATTCATCCGTACCTTCCAATAGGGTCAATACCGGAGCATAAGTAAGTCTATCTTTCAACTCTTGGAAACTTTTCTCACAAGATTTCGACCATAGTAACTTGACCTTATTTTGAGTCAAAGCCGTCAAAGGAGAAGCAATGGAGGAAAACCCCTCAATAGATCTTCTATAATAATCGGCCAAACCCAAGAAGCTTCTAATAACTGTCGGTGATAGAGGTCTAGGCCAACTCTTGACCCCATCCATCTTGTTTGGATCTACATAAATACCCTTGTTGAAACTATATGGCCAAGGAAAGTTACGAACCTTAACCAAAATTCACATTTACTAAACTTCGCATATAGTTATTGGTCCTTGAGAATTTGTAATACAATCCTCAAATGATCAATATGCTCATTCTCACTTCTTGAATAGATCAAAATATCATCTATGAACACAATCACGAACATATCAAGGTATTGTCTAAACACCCTATTCATCAAATCCATAAACGCCGCTGGGGCATTAGTTAAACCAAAATACATAACCAAGAACTTGTAATGACCATATCAGGTTCTAAAAGTAGTTTTCGGAATATATTTTTCTTTCACCCTCAATTGGTGATAACCCGGCCGGAGATTAATTTTAGAAAAATAACTTTCCCCTTGGAATTGATCAAATAAGTCATCTATTCTCGGAAGAGGATACTTGTTCTTGATTGTGACTTTGTTCAATTGGCAGTAATCAATACACATTCGGAGTGAGCCATCTTTCTTCTTAACAAATAACACCGAAGCACCCCATGGAGAGATACTCGGTTGGATGAAACCCTTATTCAATAAGTCCTTTAACGGTTCTTTCAACTCCTTAAGTTCCATCGGAGCCAGTCTATAAGGAGGAATAGAGATAAGTTGGGTATCGGGGAAATGTCAATCCTAAAGTCTATTTCCCTTTCAGGAGGAACACCGGGTAAATCATCGAGGAAACTTTTGGAAACTCTTTTACAATAGGGACTGACTCAAGAATAGGAGTTCCGGACTCCACATCCCTCACCCTCACTATATGGTAGACACAACCCTTCAAAATCATTTTCCTAGATTTTAGGTAAGAAATAAATTGACCTCCAGGTATAGAATTTCCTCCTTTCCACTCAAGGATAGGTTCATTTGGAAACTGAAATTTGACCACTTTAGTCCTATAATCAATGGAGGCAAAAAAAGAATGCAACCAATCCGTACCCAGATGACATCAAAATCTATCATGTCAAGTTCTATCAAATCAACCAAAGTAACTCTATGGGACAAGTAAATGGGACATATTCAATAAACCCTTTTAGCCACCACAGAATCACCAACAGGTGTAGAAACAAAAAAAAGTTCTAACCATATATCAGGAAGCATATCAAATCTCATAGATACAAAAGGAGTTACAAATGACAAAGTAGCACCCGGATCAAGTAAAGCATACATATCTATATAAAAGACTTTTAACATACCAGTCACAACATCCGGTGAACTCTCTTGATAACCTCTAGTTTGGAAGCATAAAAAGGGTTTTGCTTAGGAGCATTCTCACCCGAACCACTCAGACCGGATGAAGGGTAGGGTTGAGCCCTACGACGACCATCTCAATCATTCTTGGCAACCGAAGGACAATCCCTTATTATATGATACCGCACCTGAAACACACATTAGAGCTTCCTAGACACTTCCCTTCATGGTTCCTCCCACATTTAGCACAAATAGGCATCAAAGATTTACATCCATATCTTTGGGGTTTAGGGTTAGGCCCTTTAATTTCATGGCCTCAGAGGAGAATTTGTAGAACCTTGTCTGGAGTACCTTTTCCAAAATTTAGAATGACCTCATCCACCGAACCTAGAATATGCAAAGTTTCCATAATCCACTTTAGCCTTTTTTGTCTTCCTAGATCTTTCTTTGAGCTTTTATTCCTCAATTTTTCAAGCATGCACCATGTGGCGAGAAATGTCCATGTCATGGACAAGCATAGAAGTGAAGCACTCTTTTACTACTATGTCATAAACTCCCGACACAAACTTACTCATCTTGGCCCTACGATCTGCCACAATGGAAGGAGCATACTTGGATATTTGAGTGAACCTCAAAGCGTATTCCTTTACACTCGTATTTCCTTGCCTAAGGTTGATGAACTCAAGTACCTTAGCCTCTTTCATCTATAGAGGAATAATCTTTCAAGAAAAGCAATTTTGAACCTTTCCTATTCTATGGGACCCGCTTCCACCAGCCTTGCATCTTTCCACTGATTAAACCAAATCTATGAAACCCCTTTGAGCTGGTAAGCGGCTAGTTGTGCCTTTTCTACCAAAGTCACACCCATGATATCAACTACTTTATAAACCTCGTCGATAAACTATTGAGGGTCTTCCTCAAGTTTGGAGCCATAAAATTCGGGCGGGTTCATTCTTGTGAAGTCTCTCACTCTTGCCGCCGCTCTACCCACACTTGGGTTCACGAGGGCTACCACCTCTCTGTTAGCTTGTGCCATCATGGCTTGAGCCAACACTTGGAATGCCGACCTAATCTCCGCATTAGTCACATTTTCATTCAATGGGTCAATCAGAGCTTGAGAAGGAACCTCTTGCTCAACATTGCCTTCCTCCAACCTTCTAGGTTAGCCCTCCTAGTAGTTATTTCATGAAAACCATCAGGCACAGATTAGGAGAAAGACTTATAGAATTAAACTCCATGGCACGACTTAAAGAAGTAAAGAAGTGGAATTTCCTAAACATCTAATAGCCTCATACTCATAAATGTGGCGTGCTTCACATTTATGAACAAGACTCTAATAGACGGGGTTTGAGACATCCTAGAACCATTCTAAACCTTCTGCTCTAATTAACAAGTTTTTCACAACCCAGGGGTACCCCTTAGATGTAACAAGCTTATAAGACACCGAGAGGCATCATACAAGCCACTTAGCATATCATAACATAAAGTAATAGAAAAAGAATGGGAATTTAATTTTTTTCAATACAATCAAAGTCTTTTATAATTACAAGCGGAAGTCTAACTTGATATTATCTCAAACCATCTAAACATAAGAAGTAAATTTTGGGACGAAGCCCATACAATAGTCTCAAACATAAAAGAACGACATAAAATAGATAAGGTGGTCTAATCCTCGAATACAATAAGGACTCACCAAAGCTTCACTTCCCAATCCTCTAGGAACCTAGCCACAAGTGTGTGAATCGGGAATGCCGGACTCTACATTTGATAAGAATGTAGGGAAGAGTATGTGTTAGTACAATCAAGTACTAATATGATGACTAGCATAAACAACATAAACATAAGTGTTAGTCAACATAAGACATAAGGCATAAGCATAATCAATACAAGTAAAACATCATAATGGTAGAGGGATACTTCCTTAAGTAGCCTCACTTATCCTCATATGGATTCAAACCCACTATATAAATTCAACCCTAAAATCATAGAATAGGCATGGGTACGTGTAATTTCATCCTAAATACATTCAATTCTATCAATTCAATCCTAATCCACTCAATTGGATGAACATTCATCATAACCCACAACAATGGAAGAAACCCTAACTAAATTGGGGAAATTCTTCTTCAAATTGTGGAATTCTAGGGGACTCCATGGGAGAAAAGATTCAATGGATGAAAATCCATCATACCTTAATTACAAAGCCCTCACAAGCTTGAAAGTTGGAGACTTGATCTTGACCTAGCTTTAATCTCCTTCTTCTTCTTTCAAATTTTAGAGAGAGAATATTTAAGAGGAGTTTTGGGAATTCTTTTGGGATTTTGAGAGAATGCCTTAATTGAGGGATTTGGGGGGTTAAAATCACTTATATAGGTGTCTTAGACTTATGCAAAATGACACCACTTCAATTTAATTAAAATCGGAAAATACCTTAAGTCCCTAAAATTAACTTCTAGTGATGAACCACAGTTCCCTGACCGATGGACTGTCGACTGACCTACGACCTGTCCTGGTCAGTCGTGGTCCATGGTCAGAGAATTTGGCAAATCCATGACTCCCCCCATCCACGGACCGTGGACCCATCCACGGGGCGTGGGTCCTGACCGTGGTTCACTGCCTAAAACAGTGCCTCATGGTTTCTATCCACGGAGCCCTTCCACGTGGCATGGGTCTAACCATTGGGTGTGGTTGGCCCTCGTGAATGACACCTGTAGGTTCTGCTATTTGGCTAGTTTTCCCTCTTTAGGCTACATTACACAACAAATGGATTGGGCTCAAATGGCACCAAAATGGTTTCAGACCCTCACAAGGTAGTACAAATGGTTTCTGAAAAATTTGGTTAGCTCATTTAATTTTATTTTTTGCCAAGATCATGTATCATATATTCACCAAGATTCACTTAATTAGACTAACAAGGAAAATTCTAGGAATCTGCATGCATTCTTTCAAGCAAAAACTCACCGCATATGGAACTTTAAAATACACTCATTTAGCACATTATGAAAATATCAAAACCAACGTGTGATGTTTATTGTAAGGCTCACATCGAAATGCATCTAGTCAACAAAAGATTCAAATGGATCATTCAAAAGTGTAACCATATCAATTTCATTCTCGCAACACAAATAATATGGTTTTGATCAGGTCCTTTTTAATCTTGTGACCTTCATCCATCCAAGAAGGTGAAGACTCATCGGATATTAGAGGGCCCAACCACTCTTTTAATGTATCAAAACTTTTGGCCATCTATAACACTCTGTAAAATAGTAGGCTAAACTAGAGCTTAACGTAAGGGTTAGAGTCATGAATGTAACTTCCCGTACTTAAAAATAAAGGGTTTTGTGTTAGAACGTCAAGGTACGGCCCCCAATAACCAACCACGGGTCCTTGAGGAAGGCTCTAGAAACTTCCCTACAACAGTGGACCATGGCAAGACCCATCCCCCGTGGGTCAGTCCATGACTCGTGGGTAAGGGGTTGTGGATCAAGCCCTAAAAATCAATCCTCTGAACCCCAACCCGCGCTTCACCAGCACGGGCCGTTGGTCCAACCACGATCCATCAGTGAGGGTCGTGGGTGGGACCTGGAAGTAATTTTTGGCGGTTAAGTTTAGGGGTACTCTGGGGTTTTAGTTAATATTAAGTGAGGTCATTTTAGCCTAAATTTAGATCACCTATATAAGAATTTAAAACCCCTAAACTAAGTCATCCAAGTTATTATTTCTAAATCACCAAAAGGAACCCAATTCCCTCTCAAATATTCTCTCACTAGAACTTCAAGGAAGAAGAAGAAGGAAGTTAGAGCTAGAGTTCAAGGAGAAAGGTTTTCTTCTCAAATTCACTGGGTTTCATTGCTAACGTATGGTAGCTCTTCATCCATGGAGCCCCTTGAAAATCCAAATTTCAAAGATAGAAATTCCAAAAGCTAGGGTTTGATTCCAAAGTCTTGGGTTCCTTTAAAAAACAATTCTAATGATTGAATTACTTTATATTATGATTGAATTGATCATTTATTATGGTTTTTATGTTGAAATCTCCAAGAACTTATGAGATACCCATATTTCCCAATTATGATCTTGTGATGTGGGTTTGTGGATGAAAGAAGGATATTATGAGATTATGCTTGTAGTTCTTGGGTTACTTGAATTATGTTAATATATTTGTCTAATGTAGTGTATTCTAGATGTGATGATTTGATATGAGTTTTCACCTTGAAAGGGAAAATTATTATAATTTGCATGTTTTATGGAGTTCTAGTATTTATGCTTAACCCATAATTCTACGGTGAATTTGATATAGTTGGGTTTTATGCCATGAAAGGGGAATTTGAGGATTTAGAAATGATCTTCTATTATTGAAGAACTACATGAAGAATTTCTTGAGATTAGAGCACATATATATGAATTACTAAGAATAAAGCTTATAGATATAAATTTATTAAGATCAAGTATACATGATGAATTATGATTTAGTAATGCTTTGAGAGTAAGGCTTGTAATTATGAATGTTAATTGGTAGGGACTGGGGAGTAAAGATAATATGATGAACTATCTATGTTAAGGCTTTGAGAGTGAAGCTTGTGTGTTTGATGAGTGGTAGATATGATGGTTGTAGAATGATTTACCCATATGACCTATATTATGAAGGTATGCATGTTATTATAAGATCCATGTCTAATGTATGAATTCTATATGTGATAATTGAAAGTAAGTTATAAATCTTGAAAGAGCAAAGTATGAGATTATACATGTTTTCATTAAATTTATGAATATACTTAAAGAAAACTTTCAGAGTGAACTGTCTATGATTATGATCTAGTTGTTGTGTTGTTGAAAGGTTATTCTCATATATACACTTATGTATGATTATGATATGATGTGAAAGGTTTTCTCATGATATGGTGATTCTAAGGTTGAAATGCTTACTCACCTATTGAATCTATATGTAGACATGGACGGTGAAAAGTTATTCTCACGCATGATATATGAGCTATCTTATGAATTATGTTGCATTGAGTGTCAAGACATTCTTCCATGAATATGAACTAAGTCAAGATTTAATATGTACTCCGTGGGATTAATGCTTAGCATCGAGTGGATATTAAATATAAGATGGAAACTTTTACACTAGTTGAGTCCGCTTCCGAATGAAAGATTTTACACTTGCTTGAGTCTGTCTTTCCAAAAGGGTTCCCAAAGTATGTCTCATGGGATGGAAACCTTCTACCTTAGTAGAGTCTGGGTTCTAGTAGCAATCGCCTTATCCCATAAACTACATGCCCCCGTAGGTTATTTAGCTAATGGATCCACCTAAGCTAAAGTATAGTTCTACTTTAGGCAAGTAGGACATCCATTTTCGGTGTGGCTAACACCGGATTACATGTTAAGGTCACATGATTTATGTCGGTTAAGGCTTATTCCCACAATAACAACAACAACATGAACAAGAATATGAATTTTGAACTATGGTTACTCAAGAAGCTTTACTTAGCATGGGTGAGATTTATGGTGTCTTATTCATGCACTGCACAATTATGCTTTGAGGGTATTTATGATATGTTCCTCTTTTGTTATGATGATCTATGTATTGATTATGTTTATGACTTATGCTTTTCCACTATTTTCATAATGATATTTAAGGTTAATAAATTGCATGCTTTCAAATAAAATGTCCCTTTTCGCATGTTTATAATTTTTTTATGCATGGCTATCATACTTAGTGAATTTTGTACTAACACCTATTTTTCCTACATTTTCCCAGAGTGAAGGGTACGGTTCTCAAGGTGATCATCGTTATGACTAAAGATTGAAATTGCTTATTAACATAGCTTGTTGGTGAGTCCTCATGATTCGAAGACAGATGTTATTTCATTTTAGTTCAATTCTAGTATTTCCTTTTTGGACCATGTTGTATTGGTAGTGTTCCTTTTTACTTCGAATAATGTAATAGATTGCTATGTTGAGACTTAGAGTCTATACTTTCACTTTTGTTTTATGAAAATTGTAAAGACTTGAAATGCGTTTTTACTCTTATTGTTCTATTAATTATGTTATGATATGCTAAGTGTCTTTTATGGAGTCCTTCAGGGTTCTATACGCCATGTTACATCTGTGAGGTACCCGTAGGTCGTGACAAACTTGGTAATCAGAGCACAATGTTTAAAATAATTCTAGGATGATGTCTCATAAGCCACATCTAGTAGAGTCTTATTCATAAGTGTGAATTGCGTCACACTTATGAATGAGAAACTACAAGATGATTAGGAAAATTCACTTCTTCATCACTCTAAGTTGTGCCATAGAGTTTAACTCTATAAAATCTCTCTCCTAATCCTTACCTAGTGATCTGTAGGACATGACTACTCAAGGACCTTTCACTAGTTGAATTGAGGGAGATAAGATTGATTAAGGAGCTCCTCCTCAAGCTCCTGAACTTCTGGTTGATTCTTTGACCGATTAAGTTACTAATGAGATGTTTAGGTTTGGTTTTCAAATGTTGACTCAAGTTGGGATAGAAACTTTGGAATTTTATGGGTCAAATATGGAGGAAGATCCTCAAGAGTTTATAGATGAGGTCTCTAAGTTGTTGGACTTTGTGGAGGTGACTGCGGTACAGAAGGAGAAATTGGCCGCTTACCAATTGAAATGTATTGGTAAAATTTTGTTCAATTAATTTAAAGAAGCGAGGCCGGTAGAAATGGGTCCCATGGAATGGGAAAGGTTTAAGAATGGTTTTCTTGATAGGTTTTCTCCATTGGGGATGAGATAGGCTTGGGTACTTAAGTTTATTAACCTTCGGCAAGGTAATATGAGTGTTAAGGAATATGTTTGCATGTTCTCTTAGTTGTCGAGATATGCTCAATCTATACTAGCCGACACTGGGTCGATAACGAGTAAATTTGTGTCGGGCGTGTCCGACTTGGTAGAGGAAGGATGTCGTACGACTATGCTTGATCAAGATATGAATATTTCTCATCTATGGTTTGTGCCCAAAGGGTTGAAGAATAGAAACTCAAAGGGAGGTCTAGGGAGAAAAAACGGTCCAGAATAGAGGATGATGATCTCTCTCATGAATGGTACGATGGACATTGTCGCCTTGGACATAGACAAAAGTTCCTCGGGCAAGGTTCCTCAAACACTCCTCAGTTCAACTAAAAAAGGGTGTCTAACCCTAAGTCTTAAAGAGATAGTAGTGGGGTTCTATTGCCACGGTGTAGTAAGTATGGCAGAAGGCATGTGAGTGAATACCTAGCGGGTTCTAAAGTTTGTTTTGGTTGTGGTAATATGGACCACAAGACAAGGCATTGTCATTTGGTTGCTAGGAATGCAGAAGATAGTCATCGTAGGTTTCCACCTTACCCTTCATCCGGTCCAATTGGTTCGGGTGCGAATGCTTCAAAGAAAATTAGGTTTTATGCTCTTCAAGATAGAGGTGAACAAGAGTTTCCTCCAAATGTTGCTCCCAATATGTGTTTTATGCCTATTTAGATTTCGGTGTTACTTGTCTTTTATGACTTGATAGACTTTGCATGATAGACTTTGATATTGTGTTTGGTATAAATTAGTTGCATTATGGTTATGTGTATTTAATGGTAGAACCCGACTTAGTCATGATGAGTTTTGGGGTATGTTGATAGTTCCATATAGATGTAAATGTTACATTAGATTTCGATGTTACTTTTTAGACTGTGATGTTATTTTCGGTATGAATTGGTTGCATTCCTAGTATGTTTCTATGGATTGAAGAACTCGTGTTGTCAAACTTTATTTCCCAATTGAGCCTATCCTAGAATGGGAGGGGCAAATCTTATGTCTAAAGGTTAGTTGTTCCTTATATGAAGGTTAGGAGAATGATGGTTAAAGATTGCTTTTACCACCTAGTTAGGGTTAAGGAAATAGATTGTTAGAATTGACCAACTTCAAGTGTTAGTTATTTCTCTAAGTTTGATCTTCGTTCGGGTTATCACCAATCATGGGTGAGAGGGGATGATATTACAAAGATGACCTTTAGAACCCGGTATGGTCACTATGAGTTTGTGGTATTGTCGTTTAGGTTGACAAATGCTCCAACGATGTTTATGGACTTGATGAATAAAGTGTTTAGGTGATACCTAGACATTGTTGTGATTGTGTTTATCGATCATATTTTGATCTATTCAAGGAGTGAGAATGAACATGTTGACCATTTGAGAATTGTGCTGCAAGTTCTGAAGGACCAACAACTTTTTTTTTGCAAAGTTTAGTAAGTGTAAATTTTGGTTAAGATCCATAGCTTTCCTTGGTCATATTGTATCAATCAAGGGTATTAAGGTAGATCCTAAGAAGACAGATGCGTTCAAGAGTTGGCCTAGACCTCTAATTCCTTCCGACATTAGAAGGTTTTTGCATTTGGCTGGTTACTATAGAAAGTTTGTTGAGGGACTTTCCTCCATTGCTTTTCCTTTGACTCAAAAGAAGGTTAAGTTTGTGTGGTCGGATGCTTGTGAGAAAAGTTTCCAAGAATTGAAAGATAGATTTACTTCCGGTCCAGTGCTGACATTACCAAAAGATTCAGATGGTTTTGTGGTGTATTGTGATACATCTAGAGTTGGGTAGGGATGTATACTTATACAAAATGGTAAGGTGATTTCCTAAGCTTTAAGGAAACTTAAAGTCCATAAGAAGAATTATCCTACCCATGACCTTGAGTTAGCGGCGGGCGGGTCTGTTTGCCTTAAAAATATAAAGGCATTATTTGTATTGGGTCCATGTGGATGTTTTCACCGATCACAGGAGTCCACATTATGTGTTTAGTCAAAAAGACTCGAATCTTCGTGAACAAATATGGTTTAAATTATTAAAGGAATATGATGTTAATGTTCCTTATCACCCCGATAGAGGTAATGGGGTAGAAGATTCCCTTAGTCGATTGTCTATGGGTAATGTGCTTCTTATAGGGAAGAAAGGAAAGAATTGGTTTGAAATGTTCATGGGTTGGCCCGAATAGATGTGTCGAATAAGTAGACTCCTCTAAAGGGTAGTAATGAAATTCAGTATAGCTTAGAATCATCTTGTGTGATGGATGTGGACGCTTAATTATTACTTGATACGACCTTAGAACTGAAGGAAGCGATGCTTAAAAAGGTCAATATAGACTTACTCCCAAGCGGGAGATGATGTGCTTAGATAGAAAGGTCGTTGAGTGTTCTCGATGTTTATGATTTGGGTTTGCTTGAAATTCTCACCTTGAGAGGTGTAGTGAATGGGGACGTTTGGTCCCAGTTTTGTAGGCTTATATGAGAGCTTGAGTGGTGTAAGTAAGGTTGCTGTGAACTAGAGTACCTTAATGAGTGGCACCGGTGTATACAGTTTTCCAAGTCTCTTGGATAGAGTAGCGTGTTGGAGATCCAATATTCATACATCCTTGAGAATAGTTGAGAGTTAATAAGAATCTCCCAAATTTAGAAGTACCGGTTGGGATCTTAGACAGACAAGTTAAGAAATGGAAGAACAAGGAAGTTGCTTCCATGAAAGAGTTAAGGAGTGACCTTTTTGTGAGGGTTTTAGTTGAGGGTGCTACTTGGGAGGCCGAGGGCCAATAAGATGTCATGTTATCCTTATTTCTTTGCTTCTACTCCTACTCTAGCTTGAAACAAATAGTTCCTCTTGAGTTCTCTTGTTTTGAGAGTCAAGTGTGTTGTATGTGTTTTTCCATGATTTCTTTATGTTATGCATGTTCTTGAGAAATCCATATTTTGTATGAAAATGAGTTCTTATGATTGATTTTCCTCATGTTGTTGTGCATAGAGTATGAGTTGCATATTGACCTCATGAAATGAATTATTGAACATGCTTTACCATGCTTTTGAGAGAAAATAGCATCTTGGATCCATGACATTGTGTTGAGCATGCTTTTAGTTGGAAAATGTAGTTCCTCCTATGAAATGAGAAATGTTGAGTTTTAATGAATATGGGGTTGTTAGATGTAGTTCCTACTACCTTGTGATGCATTGCTTATGTTTGAGTTGGAGTTGATGTTTCCTCCTTTGAATTGTGCATTATTTTGATGTTTCATGCGTGATGGGCTGCTAGTGTTGATTCTTTACTTCCGTAAGGTGTCTAGACCATCATTCGTGAATGAATGTTCCCAAGAGGGAGATATTGTAACACCCTGGAAACTAATAGGCTAATATAGAGCTTAAGATGAGGGTTAGAGTCAATAATGTGACTCCCGGTACCTAAAAATAGAGGGTTTCATTTTAAAACATTAAGGTACGGCCCCCAAGGACCAACCGTGGGTCCTTGAGGAAAGCCCTAGAAACTGCCTTACAACACTGGACCACGGCAGGACCCACGCCCGGTGGGTCAGTCCAAGCCTCATGGGTGAGGCGCCTTGGGTCAAGCCCAGAAAATCAACCCTCTGAACACTAACCCATGGATTCACCAGCACAGGCCGTGGGTCCAACCACGGTCCGTAAATGAGGGTCGTGGGTGGGACCTGAAAACTGATATTTGGTGGTTAAGTTTACGGGTACTTTGGGGTTTTACGATTTTAATTAATATTAAGTGAGGTCATTTTAGCCTAAATTTAGATCACCTATATAAGGATTTAAACTCCCTAAACTAAGTCATCCAAGTAATTATTTCTAAATCACCCAAAAAAACCCAATTACCTCTCAAATATTCTCTATAGAACTTCAAGAAAGAAGAAGAAGAAGGAAGTTGAAGCTAGGGTTCAAGGAGCAAGGTTTTCTTCTCAAATTCATTGGGTTTCATTTTTTAAGGTATAGTAGTTCTTCATCCATGGATCCCGTCCAAATCCCAATTTCAAAGATAGAAATCCCAAAAGCAAAGGTTTGATTCCAAAGTCATGGGTTCGTTTCAAAATATTATTCTAATTCTTTAATTACATTATATTATGATTGAAATGATGATGTACTATGGTTTTTATATTGAAATCCCCAAGAACCCATGAAATCCCCATATTTCCCAATTATGATCTTGTGATGTGGGTTTGTGGATGAAACAAGGATATTATTAGATAATACTTCTAGTACTTAGGTTACTTGAATTATTTTAATATCCACGTCTAATGTAGTGTATTCTAGATGTGTTGATTTGATATGAGCTTTGACCCTTGAAAGGGAAAATTATGATAATTTTCATGTTTTATGGAGTTCTTGTGTTTATGCCTAACCTATGATTGTAGGGTGAATTTTATATAGTTGGGTTTTAAGCCATGAAAGGGGAAATTGAGAATTTAGAGATGATCTTCTAGAATTGATGAACTACGCGAAAAAATGCTTGAGATTAGTGCATATAGACATGAATTGCTAAGAATAAAGCTTATAGATATAAATTGATTAAGATCAAGTATGCATGATGAATTATGATTTAGTAATGCTTTGAGAGTAAGGCTTGTAATTATGAATGTTAATTGCTAGGGCCTTGAGAGTAAAGTTAATATGGTGAATTATAAATTTTAAGTCTTTGAGAGTGAAGCTTGTGTGTTTGATGAGTGGTTGATAGTATGGTTTTGGAAGGATTTACCCACATGACCTATATTATGAAGGTATGCATGTTATTATAAGATCCATGTCTAATGCTTGAATTATAGATGTGGTGATTTAAAGGAAGTTATGAACCATGAAAGAGCAAAGTATGAGATTATACATCTTTTCATAAAATTTATGAATATTCTTTAAGAAAACTTTGAGAGTAAAGTGTCTATGATTATGATCTAGTTGTTGTGTTGTTGAAAGGTTATTCTCATATACACACTTATGTATGATAATAATATGATGTGCAAGGTTTTATCACAATATGATGATTCTAAGGTTAAAAGGCTTTCTCACCTATTGAATTTATATGTAGACATTGATGGTGAAAGGTTATTCTCACGCATGATCTATGAGCTATCTTATCAATTATGTTGGATTGAGTGTCAAGACATTCTTCCATGAATATGAACTAACTCAAGACTTAATACGTACTCCGTGGGAATTAATGCTTAGCACCGAGTTGATATTGAATATGAGATGGAAGCTTTTACGCTAGTGGAGTCCGGCTTCCCAATGAAGGTTTTACACTAGTTAAGTCCATCTTTCCAAAAGGATTCCCAAAGTGTGTGTAATGAGATGGAAACCTTCTACCTTAAGTTGAGTCTGGGTTTCTAGTAGCAATCTCCTTATCGCATAAACTACGTGCCCCCGTAGGTTATTTAGCTAATGGATCCACCTAACCTAAAAGTATGGTTCTACCTTAGGAAAGTTGGACACTGCTTTTCGGTGTGGGTAACACCGGATTCCATGTTAAGCTCACATGGTCTATGTAGGTTAAGGCTTATTCCCACAATAATAACAACAAGATGACCAAGAATATTAATTATGAACTATGGTTACTCAAGAAGCTTTACTTAGCATGGGTGAGATTTATGGTGTCTTATTCATGCAATGTACAAGTATGCTTTGAGGGTATTTATGATATGTTCCTCTCATGTTATGATGATCTATGTATTGATTATGTTTCTGACTTATGCTTTTCCACTATTTTCATGATGATATTTAAGCTTAGTAAATTGCATGCTTTCAAATAAAATGTCCCTTTTAGCATATTTTCAATGCTTTTATGCATGGCTATCATATTTAGTGTATTTTGTACTAACACCTACTTTTCCTACATTTTCCTAAAGTGTAGTGTCCGGTTCTCAAGGTGATCATCAATGTGGCTAAAGATTGGAATTGCTTATTAACATAGCTTGTTGGTGAGTCCTCATTATTCGAAGAAAGATGTTATCTCATTTTAGTTCATTTTTTGTATTTGCTTTTCAAACCATGTTGTATAGGTTGTGTTCCTTTTCACTTCGAATATTATAATAGATGGCTATGTTGAGACTTAGAGTCTATACTTTCACTTTTGTTTTATGAAAATTGTAAAGACTTGAAATGCGTTTTTACTCTTATTGTTCTATTAATTATGTTATGATATGCTAAGTGTCTTTTATGGAGTCCTTCAGGGTTCTATACGCCATGTTACATCTGTGGGGTACCCGTAGGTCGTGACAAACTTGGTAATCATGGCACAAGGTTTAGAATGATTCTAGGATGATATCTCATAAGACACGTCTAGTAGAGTCTTGTTCATAAGTGTTAATCGCGTTACACTTCTGAAGGAGAGACTACAAGAAGATTAGAAAAATTCACTTATTCATTACTCTAAGTCATGCCATAGAGTTTAACTCTATAAAATTGCTCTCATAATACTTACCCAATAGTCTGTAGGACATGACTACACAAGGAGCTTTCACTAGTGGAATTGAGGGAGATAAGATTGATTAAGGAGATCGTCCTCAACCTCCTCAAGTTCCGGTTGATCCTTTGACCGATCAAGTTACTAATGAGATGTTTAGGTTTGGTTTTCAAATGTTGACTCAGGTTGGGATAGAAACTTTGGAATTTTATGGGTTAAAGATGGAGGAAGATCCTTAAAAGCTTATAGATGAGGTGTCTAAGGTGTTGTACTTTGTGGGAGTGATTGTGGTAGAGAAGGAGAAATTGACCGCTTACCAATTGAAATATATTTCTAAAAATTTGTTCAATTAATTTAAAGAAGCGAGGGCGGTAGAAGTGGGTCCCACGAAGTGGGAAAGGTTTAAGAATGGTTTTCTTGATAGTTTTTCCCTTCGAAGATGAGAGAGGCTAGGGTATATGAGTTTATTAACCTTCGGCAAGGTAATATGAGTGTTAAGGAATATATTTGCATCTTTACTTGGTTGTCGAGATATTCTTAATCTATACTAGCCGACCTTGGGTTGATAATAAGTAAATTTGTGTCGGGCGTGTCTGACTTTGTAGTGGAAGGATGCCGTATGGCTATGCTTGATCAAGATATGAATATTTCTCAACTATGGTTTTTTCCCACAGGGTTGAAGAAGAGAAACTCAAAGGGAGGTCTATGGAGAAAAAAAGGTCTAGAATAGAGGATGATGATCCCTCTCATGAATGGGAAGATGGACATGGTCGCCTTAGACATAGACAAAAGTTCCTCGGGAAAAGTTCCTATAACACTCCTTAATTCAACCAAGAAAGGGTGTCTAACCCTAAGTCTCAAGGAGATAGTAGTGGGGTTCTATTGCCGTGGTGTAATAAGTGTGGCAGAGGGCATGCGAGTGAATACCTCCTAGGTTCTAATCTTTGTTTTGGTTGTGGTAAGATGGACTACAAGATAACGCATTGTCCTTTGGTTGCTAGGAATGAAGGAGATAGTCGTCGTAGGTCTCAACATTACCCTTCATCCGGTCCAATTGGTTTGGGTGGGAATGTTCCAAAGCAAATTAGGTTCTATGCTCTACAAGATAGAGGTGAACAAGAGTGTCCTCCGAAGGTTACTCCCAATATGTGTTTTATGCCTACTTAGATTTCGGTGTTGCTTGTCTTTTGTGACTTTACAGAATTGGCATGATAAACTTTGATATTATCTTTGGTATAAATGATTTGCATTATGGTTATGTGTTTTTAATAGTAAAACCTGAATTAGTCATGATGAGTTTTGGGGTATGTTGATAGTTCCATATAGATGTAAATATTTCATTAGTTTCTGATGTTACTTTTTAGACTGTGATGTTATTTTCGGTATGAATTGGTTGCATTACTAGTATGTTGCTATGGATTGAAGAACTCGTGTTGTCAAGCTTTAGTTCCCAATTGCACCTATCCTAGAATGGGAGAGGCAAATCTTATGTCTAGAGGTTAGTTGTTCCTTATATGAAGGTTAGAAGAATGATGGCTAAAGATTGCTTATACCACCTAGTTAGGGTGGAGGAAATAGATTGTTAGTATTGACCAACTTCAAGGGGTAGTTATTTTTTTAAGTTTGATATTTGTTCGGGTTATAATTAATCATGGGTTAGACGGGATGATATTCCAAAGACAGCCTGTAGAACCTGGTATGGTCACTATGAGTTTGTGGTAATGTCGTTTGGGTTGACAAATTCTCCGACGATGTTTATGGACTTGATGAATAAAGTGTTTAGGTGATACCTAGACATTGTTGTGATTGTGTTTATCGATGATATTTTGATCTATTCAAGGAGTGAGAATGAATTTGTTGACCATTTCAGAATTGTGCTGCAAGTTCTCAAGGACCAACAACTTTTTTTTGCAAAGTTAGGAAGTGTAAATTTTGGTTAAGGTCCGTAGATTTCCTTGGTCATATTGTATCAATCAAGGGTATTAAGGTAGATCCTAAGAAGACAAATGTGTTCAAGAGTTGTCCTAGACCTCTAATTCCTTCCGACATTAGAAGTTTTTTGCGTTTAGCTACTTACTATAGAGGGTTTGTTGAGTGATTTTCCTCCATTTATTTTCCTTTGACGACTTTGACTCAAAAGAAGGCTAAGTTAGTGTGGTCGGATGCTTGTGAGAAAAGTTTCCAAGAATTGAAAGATAGATTTACTTTCGGTCCAGTGCTGACCTTACCGAAAGGTTCAGATGGTTTTGTGGTGTATTGTGATACCTCTAGAGTTGGGTTGGGATGTGTGCTTATACAAAATGGTAAAGTGATTTCCTAAGCTCTAAGGAAACTTAAAGTCCATAAGAAGAATTATCCTACCCATGACCTTGAGTTAGAGGCGGGCAGGTCTGTTTGCCTTAAAACTATAAAGGCATTATTTGTATTGGGTCCATGTGGATGTTTTCACCGATCACAGGAGTCCACATTATATGTTTAGTCAAAAAGACTCGAATCTTCGTGAACAAATATGGTTTAAATTATTAAAGGATTATGACATTAATGTTCCTTTTCACCCGATAGAGGTAATGGGGTAGAAGATGCCCTTAGTCGATTGTCTATGGGTAATGTGCTTCTTATAAGGGAAGAAAGGAAAGAATTGGTATGAAATGTTTATGGGTTGGCCCGAATAGATGTGTCGAATGAGTAGACTCCTCTAAAGGGTAGTAATGAAATTCAGTATAGTTTAGAATCATCTTGTATGATGGATGTGGAAGCTTAATTATTACTTTATCCGACCTTAGAACTAAAGGAAGCGGTGCTTAAAAAGGTCAATATAGACTTACTCCCAAGGGGAAGATGATGTGCTTAAATAGCAAGGTCGTTGAGTGCTCTTGATGTTCATGATTTGGGTTTGCTTGAAATTCTCACCTTAAGAGGTGTAGTGAATGGGGAAGTTTGGTCCCAGTTTTGTGGGCTTAAATGATTTCTTGAGTGGTGTAAGTAAGGTTGTTGTGAACTAGAGTACCTTAATGAATGGCACCGGTGTATCCAGTTTTACATGTCTGTTGGATATAGGAGGGTGTTGGAGATCCAACATTCATAGATCCCTTAGAAGAGTTGAGAGTTAATGAGAATCTCCCAAATTTAGAAGTACCGGTTGGAATGTTAAACCGACAAGTTAAGAAATAGAAGAACAAGGAAGTTGCTTCCATTAAAGAGTTAAGGAGTGACCTTTTTGTGAGGATTTTAGTTGAGGGTGCTACTAGGGAGGCCGAGGGCCATTAAGATGTCCTGTTATCCACATATCTTTCCTTCTACTCCTACTTTTGCTTGAAACAGATAGTTCCTCCTGAGTTCTCTTGTTTTGGGAGTCATGTGTGTTGTATGTGTTTTTCCATGATTTCTTTATGTTCTGTATGTTCTTGAGAAATTCATGTTTAGTATGAAAATGAGTTCTTATGATTGATTTTCCTCATCTTGTTGTGCATAGAGTATTAGTTGCCTATTGACCTCATGAGATGAATTATTGAACATGCTTTAGCATGATTTTGAGAGAAAATTGCATCTTGGATCCATGGCATTGTGTTGAGCATGCTTTTAGTTGGAAAATGTAATTCCTCCTATGAATATGAGAAATGTTGAGTTTTCATGCATATTGGGTTGTTAGATGTAGTTCCTACTACCTTGTGATGCATTGTTTATGTTTGAGTTGGAGTTGATGTTTCCTCCTTTGAATTGTGCATTATTTTGATGTTTCATGCATGATGGGCTGCTAGTGTTGATTCTTTACTTCCGTAAGGTGTCTAGATCATCATTCAGGGATGGATGTTCCCAAGAGGGATATATTGTAACACCCTGGAAATTAATAGGCTAATATAGAGCTTAAGATGAGGGTTAGAGTCAATAATGTGACTCCCGGTACCTAAAAATAGAGGGTTTCATTTTAAAACATTAAGGTACGGCCCCCAAGGACCAACCGTGGGTCCTTGAGGAAAGCCCTAGAAATTGCCTTACAACACTGGACCACGGCAGGACCCACGCCCGATGGGTCAGTCCAAGCCTCATGGGTGAGGCGCCTTGGGTCAAGCCCAGAAAATCAACCCTCTGAACACTAACCCATGCTTCACCAGCATAGGCCGTGGGTCCAACCACGGTCCGTAAATGAGGGTCGTGGGTGGGACCTAAAAACTGATTTTTGGTGGTTAAGTTTAGGGGTACTTTGGGGTTTTACAGTTTTAATTAATATTAAGTGAGGTCATTTTAGCCTAAATTTAGATCACCTATATAAGGATTTAAACTCCCTAAACTAAGTCATCCAAGTAATTATTTCTAAATCACCCAAAAAAACCCAATTACCTCTCAAATATTCTCTATAGAACTTCAAGAAAGAAGAAGAAGAAGGAAGTTGAAGCTAGGCTTCAAGGAGCAAGGTTTTCTTCTCAAATTCATTGGGTTTCATTTTTTAAGGTATGGTAGTTCTTCATCCATGGATCCCGTCCAAATCCCAATTTCAAAGATAGAAATCCCAAAAGCTAAGGTTTGATTCCAAAGTCATGGGTTCCTTTTAAAATATGATTCTAATACTTTAATTACTTTATATTATGATTGAAATGATGATTTACAATAGTTTTTCTTTCGAGATCCCCAAGAACCCATGAAATCCCCATATTTCCAAATTATGATCTTGTAATGTGGTTTTGTGGATGAAAGAAGGATATTATTAGATAATGCTTGTAGTAGTTGGGTTACTTGAATTATTTTAATATCCACGTCTAATGTAGTGTATTCTAAATGTGTTGATTTGATATGAGCTTTGACTCTTGAGAGGGAAAATTATGATAATATGCATGTTTTATGGAGTTCTTGTATTTATGCCTAACCTATGATTCTATGGTGAATCTTCTAGAATTGATGAACTACGCGAAAATATACTTGAGATTAGTGCATATAGACATGAATTGCTAAGAATAAAGCTTATAGATATAAATTGATTAAGATCAAGTATGCATGATGAATTATGATTTAGTAATGCTTTGAGAGTAAGGCTTGTAATTATGAATGTTAATTTCTAGGGCCTTGAGAGTAAAGTTAATATGGTGAACTATAAATTTTAAGTCTTTGAGAGTGAAGCTTGTGTGTTTGATGAGTGGTCGAGAGGATGGTTTTGGAAGGATTTACCCAGATGACCTATATTATGAAGGTATGCATGTTATTATAAGATCCATGTCTAATGCTTGAATTCTATATGTGGTGATTAAAAGGAAGTTATGAACCATGAAAGAGAAAAGTATGAGATTATACATCTTCTCATAAAATTTATGAATATTCTTTAAGAAAACTTTGAGAGTAAAGTGTCTATGATTATGATAATAATATGATGTGCAAGGTTTAATCAAAATATGATGATTCTAAGGTTAAAAGGCTTTCTCTCCTATTGACTACATATTGATGTTGAAAGGTTATTCTCACGCATGATCTATGAGCTATCTTATCAATTATGTTGGATTGAGTGTCAAGACATTCTTCCATGAATATGAACTAACTCAAGACTTAATACGTACTCCGTGGGAATTAATGCTTAGCACCGAGTTGATATTGAATATGAGATGGAAGCTTTTACGCTAGTTGAGTCCGGCTTCCCAATGAAGGTTTTACACTAGTTAAGTCCATATTTCCAAAAGGATTCCCAAAGTGTGTGTAATGAGATGGAAACCTTCTACCTTAAGTTGAGTCCGGGTTTCTAGTAGCAATCTCTTTATCCCATAAACTATGTGCCCCCGTAGGTTATTTAGCTAATGGATCCACCTAACCTAAAAGTATGGTTCTACCTTAGGAAAGTTGGACACCGCTTTTCGGTGTGGGTAACACCGGATTCCATGTTAAGCTCACATGGTCTATGTAGGTTAAGGCTTATTCCCACAATAATAACAACAATATGAACAAGAATATGAATTATGAACTATGGTTACTCAAGAAGCTTTACTTAGCATGGGTGAGATTTGTGGTGTCGTATTCATGCAATGAACAAGTATGCTTTGAGGGTTTTTATTATACGTTCCTCTCATGTTATGATGATCTATGTATTGATTATGTTTCTGACTTATGCTTTTCCACTATTTTCATGATGATATTTAAGTTTAGTAAATTGCATGGTTTCAAATAAAATGTCCCTTTTAGCATGGTTTCAATGCTTTTATGCATGGCTATCATACTTAGTGCATTTTGTACTAACAACTACTTTTACTACATTTTCCTACAGTGTAGGGTCCGGTTCTCAAGGTGATCATCAATGTGATTAAATATTGGAATTACTTATTAACATAGCTTATTGGTGAGTTCTCATTGTTCATTTTTTGAATTTCCTTTTCAAACCATGTTGTATAGGTTGTGTTCCTTTTCACTTCGAATATTATAATAGATGGCTATGTTGAGACTTAGAGTCTAGACTTACGCTTTTCTTTTATGAAAAATGTAAAGACTTGAAATGCGTTTTTACTCTTATTGTTCTATTAATTATTTTATGATATGATAACTGTCTTTTATGGAGTCCTTCGTGGTTCTATACGCCATGTAACATCTAGAGGGTACTCCTAGGTGGTGACAAACTTGGTAATCAGAGCACAAGGTTTAGAATAATTCTAGGATGATGTCTCATAAGCCACGTCTAGTAGATTCCTGTTCATAAGTGTGAATCGCGTTACACTTCTGAATGAGAGACTACGAGATGATTAGAAAAATTCACTTATTCATTACTCTAAGTCGTGCCATAGAATTTAACTCTATAAAATCGCTCTCCTAACCCTTACCCAATGGTCTGTAGGACATAACTACTCAAGGAGCTTTCACTAGTGGAATTGAGGGAGATAAGATTGATTAAGGAGCTCCTCCTCAACCTCCTCAAGTTTCGGCTGAACCTTTGACCGATCAAGTTACTAATGAGGTGTTTAGGTTTGGTTTTCAAATGTTGACTCAGGCTGGGATAGAAACTTTGGAATTTTATGGGTCAAAGATGGAGGAAGATCCTCAAGAGTTTATAGATGAGGTCTCTAAGGTGTTGCACTTTGTGGGAGTGAATGCAGTAGAGAAGGAGAAATTGACCGCTTACTAATTGAAAGGTATTGCTAAAAATTTGTTCAATTAATTTAAAGAAGCGAGGCCGGTAGAAGTGGGTCCCATGGAGTGGGAAAGGATTAAGAATGGTTTTCTTGATAGATTTTTCCCTTCGGATATGAGAGAGGCCAAAGTACTTGAGTTTATTAACCTTCGGCAATGTAATATGAGTGTTAAGGAATATGTTTGCATGTTTACTTGGTTGTCGAGATATGCTCAATCTATACTAGCTGACCTTGGGTCGATAATGAGTAATTTTTTGTCGGGCGTGTCCGACTTGGTAGTGGAAGGATGCCATATGGCTATGCTTGATCAAGACATAAATATTTCTCGTCTATGGTTTATTCCCAAATGGTTGAAGAAGAGAAACTCAAAGAGAGGTCTACGGAGAAAAAAAGGTTTAGAATAGAGGATGATGATCCCTCTCGTGAATGGTACGATGGACATGGTTGCCTTGGACATAGCCAAAAGTTCCTCAAACACTCCTCAATTCAACCAAGAAAGGGTGTCTAACCCTAAGTCTTAAAGAGATAGTAGTGGGGTTCTATTTATATGGTGTAGTAAGTATGGAAGAAGGCATGCGAGTGAATACCTAGAAAGTTATATTCTTTGTTTTGGTTGTGGTAAGATGGACCACAATATAACACAATGTCCTTTGGTTGCTAGGAATGAAGGAGATAGTTGTCGTAGGTTTCAACCTTACCCTTCATCCGGTCCAATTGGTTTGGGTGCGAATGTTCCAAAGCAAATTAGGTTCTATGCTCTCCAAGATAGAGGTGAAGAAGAGTGTCCTCCGAATTTTTCTCCCAATATGTGTTTTATGCCTATTTAGATTTTGGTGTTGCTTGTCTTTTGTGACTTGATAGACCTAGCATAATAGACTTTGATATTGTCTTTGGTATAAATGAGTTGCATTATGGTTATGTGTATTTAATGATACAACCTGAATTAGGCATGATGAGTTTTGGGGTATGTTGATAGTTCCATATAAATGTAAATGTTTCATTAGATTCCGATTTTACTTTTTAGACTGTGATGTTATTTTCGGTGTGAATTGGTTGCATTCCTAGTATGTTGCTATGGATTGAAGAACTCGTGTAGTCAAGTTTTAGTTCCCAATTGCGCCTATCCTAGAATGGGAGAGGGAAATCTTATGTCTAGAGGTTAAAGATTGCTTTTACCACCTAGTTAGGGTGAAGGAAATAGATTGTTAGTGTTGACCAACTTCAAGGGTTAGTTATTTCTCTAAGTTTGATCTTTGTTCGGGTTATCATTAATCATGGGTGAGAGGGAATGATATTCCAAAGAGATCCTTTAGAACCCGGTATGGTCACTATGAGTTTGTGGTAATGTCGTTTGGGTTGAGAAATGCTCCGACGATGTTTATGGACTTTATGAATAAAGTGTTTAGGTGATACCTAGACATGGTTGTGATTGTGTTTATCGATGATATTTTGATCTATTCAAGGAGTGATAATGAACATGTTGACCAATTGAGAATTGTGCTGCAAGTTCTTAAGGACTAAAAACTTTTCTTTTGCAAATTTTAGTAATCGTAAATTTTGGTTAATGTTCGTAGCTTTCCTTGGTCATATTGTATCAATCAAGGGTATTAAGGTAGATCCTAAGAATACAGATGCGTTCAAGAGTTGACTTAGACCTCTAATTCCTTCCAATATTAGAAGTTTTTTGCGTTTGGAGGGTTACTATAGAAGGTTTGTTGAGTGATTTTCCTCCATTGTTTTTCCTTTGACTACTTTGACTCAAAAGAAGGCTAAGTTTGTGTGGTCGGATGCTTGTGACAAAAGTTTCCAAGAATTGAAAGATAGATTTACCTTCGGTCCAGTGCTGACCTTACCGAAAGGTTCAGATGGTTTTGTGGAGTATTGTGATACCTCTAGAGTTGGGTTGGGATGTGTGCTTATACAAAATGGTAAGGTGATTTCCTAAGCTTTAAGGAAACTTAAAGTCCATAAGAAGAATTATCCTACCCATGAACTTGAGTTAGCGGCGGGCGGGTGTGTTTACCTTAAAAATATAAAGGCATTATTTGTATCGGGTCCATGTGGATGTTTTCACGGATCACAAGAGTCCACAATATGTGTTTAGTCAAAAAGACTAGAATCTTCGTGAACAAATATAGTTCAAATTATTAAAGGATTATGACATGAACGTTCCTTATCACCCCGATAGAGGTAATAGGGTAGAAGATGCCCTTAGTCAATTGTCTATGGTTAATGTGCTTCTTATAAGAGAATAAAGGAAATAATTAGTATGAAATGTTCATGGGTTGGCTCGAATAGATGTGTCGAATGAGTAGACTCCTCTAAAGGGTAGCAATGAAATTCAGTATAGTTTAGAATCATCTTGTGTGATGGATGTGGAAGCTTAATTATTGCTTGATCCTACCTTAGAACTGAAGGAAGCGGTGCTTAAAAAAGGCAATATAGACTTACTCCCAAGGGGGAGATGATGTGCTTAGATAGCAAGTTCGTTAAGTGTTCTTGATGTTCATGATTTGGGTTAGCTTGAAATTCTCACCTTTAGAGGTGTAGTGAATGGGGAAGTTTGGTCCCAGTTTTGTAGGCTTATATGAGAGCTTGAGTGGTGTAAGTAAGGTTTCTTTGAACTAGAGTACCTTAATGAGTGGCACCGGTGTATCTAGTTTTCCATGTCTCCTGGATAGAGGAGGGTCTTGGAGATCCAACATTCATATATCCCATAGATTAGTTGAAAGTTAATGAGAATCTCCCAAATTTAGAAGTACCGGTTGGGATCTTAGACCGACAAGTTAAGAAATAGAAGAACAAGGAAGTTGCTTCCATGAAAGAGTTAAGGAGTGACCTTTTTGTGAGGGTTTTAGTTGAGGGTGCTACTTGGGAGGCCAAGGGCTAATAAGATGTCATGTTATCATCATTTCATTCATTTTACTCCTACTGTAGCTTGAAACAAATAGTTCCTCTTGAGTTCTCTTGTTTTGGAAGTAATGTGTGTTGTATGTGTTTTTCCATGATTTCTTTATGATCTGTATGTTCTTGAGAAATTAATGTTTGGTATGAAAATGAATTCTTATGATTGCTTTTCCTGATGTTGTTGTGCATAGAGTATGAATTTCCTATTGACCTCATGAGATGAATTATTGAACATGCTTTAGCATGCTTTTGAAAGAAAATTGCATCTTGGATCTATGACATTATGTTGAGCATGCTTTTGAGAGAAAATTGCATCTTGGATCCATGCCATTGTGTTGAGCATGCTTTTAGTTGGAAAAGGTAGTTCCTCCTATGAATATGATAAATGTTGAGTTTCATGCATATTGGGTTGTTAGATGTAGTTCCTACTACCTTGTGATGCATTGTTTATGTTTGAGCTGGAGTTGAAGTTTCCTCCTTTGAATTGTGCATTATTTTGATATTTCATGCATGATGGGCTGCTAGTCTTGATTCTTTACTTCCGTAAGTTGTCTAGATCATCATTCAGGGATGAATTTTCCCAAGAGGGAGATATTATAACACCCTGGAAACTAATAGGCTAATATAGAGCTTAATATGAGGGTTAGAGTCACAAATGTGACTCCCAGTACCTAAAAATAGAGGGTTTCGTGTTAGAACGTTATGGTACGGCCCCCAAGGACCAACCATGGGTCCTTGAGAAAAGCCCTATAAACTGCCTTACAACACTAGATCACGACAAGACCCACGCCCGGTGGGTCAGTCCACACCTCGTGGGTGAGGGGCCTTCGGTAGGTTATTCAGCTAATGAATCAACCTAAGATAAAAGTATTGTTCTACCTTATGCAAGTTGGACACCCTTTTTTGGTGTGGGTAACACCGGATTCCATGTTAAGCTCACATGGTCTATGTTGGTTAAGGCTTATTCCCACAATAACAACAACAATATGCACAAGAATATGAATTATGAACTATGGTTACTAAAGAAGCTTTACTTAGCATGGGTGAGATTTATGGGGTTTTATTCATGCAATGCACAAGTATGCTTTGACGGTATTTATGATATGTTCCTGTCATGTTATGATGATCTATGTATTGATTATGTTTCTGACTTATGCTTTTCCACTATTTTCATGATGATATTTAAGTTTAGTAAATTGCATGGTTTCAAATAAAATGTCCGTTTTAGCATGTTTTCAATGATTTTTTGCATGGCTATCATACTTAGTGCATTTTGTACTAACACCTACTTTTCCTACATTTTCCTAGAGTGTAGGGTCCGGTTCTCAAGGTAATCATCAATGTGGCTAAAGTTTTGAATTGCTTATTAACATAACTTGTTGGTGAATCCTCATGATTCGAAGAAAGTTGTTATCTTATTTTAGTTCATTTTTTGTATTTCCTTTGTAAACCATGTTGTATAGGTTGTGTTCCTTTTCACTTCGAATATTATAATAGATGGCTATGTTGAGACTTAGAGTCTGGACTTCCGCTTTTCTTTTATGAAAATTGTAAAGACTTGAAATGCATTTTTACTCTTATTATTCTATTGCTTATGTTATGATATGCTAACTGTCTTTTATGGAGTCCTTCGGGGTTCTATACGCCATGTTACATCTAGGGGGTACCCCTAGGTCGTGGCAAACTTGGTAATCAGAGCACAAGATTTAGAATGATTCTAGGATGATGTCTCATATGCCACATCTAGTAGAGTCTTGTTCATAAGTGTGAATCGCGTTACACTTCTGAATGAGAGACTACAAGATGATTAGAAAAATTCACTTATTCATTACTCTAAGTCGTGCCATAGAATTTAACTCTATAAAATCGCTCTCCTAATCCTTACCCAATGGTCTGTAGGACATAACTACTCAAGGAGCTTTCACTAGTTGAATTGAGGGAGATAAGATTGATTAAGGAGCTCCTCCTCAAGTTTCGGCTGAACCTTTGACCGATCAAGTTACTAATGAGGTGTTTAGGTTTGGTTTTCAAATGTTGACTCAGGCTGGGATAGAAACTTTGGAATTTTATGGGTCAAAGATGGAGGAAGATCCTCAAGAGCTTATAGATGAGGTCTCTAAGGTGTTGCACTTTGTGGGAGTGATTGCAGTAGAGAAGGAGAAATTGACCGCTTACTAATTGAAAGGTATTGCTAAAAATTTGTTCAATTAATTTAAAGAAGCGAGGCCGGTAGAAGTGGGTCCCATGGAGTGGGAAAGGATTAAGAATGGTTTTCTTGATAGATTTTTCCCTTCGGATATGAGAGAGGCCAAGGTATTTGAGTTTATTAACCATCGGCAATGTAATATGAGTGTTAAGGAATATGTTTTCATGTTTACTTGGTTGTCGAGATATGCTCAATCTATACTAGCTGACCTTGGGTCGATAGTGAGTAAATTTGTGTTGGGCGTGTCCGACTTGGTAGTGGAAGGATGTTGTATGGCTATGCTTGATCAAGACATGAATATTTCTCGTCCATGGTGTGTTACCAAAGGGTTGAAGAAGAGAAACTCAAAGGGAGGTCTAGGGAGAAAAAAGGTCTAGAATAGATGATGATGATCCCTCTCATGAATGGTACGATGGACATGGTCGCCTTAGACATAGACAAAAGTTCCCTGGGAAAAGTTCCTCAAACACTCCTCAATTCAACCAAGAAAGGGTGTCTAACCCTAAGTCTCAAGGTGATTGAGAGTGGGGTTCTATTACTATGGTGTAGTAAGTATGGCAGAAGTCATGCGAGTGAATACCTAGCTGGTTCTAATCTTTGTTTTGGTTGTGGTAAGATGGACCACAAGATAACGCACTGTCCTTTGGTTGCTAGGAATGAGGGAGATAGTTGTCGTAGGTCTTAACCTTACCCTTCATCCGGTCCAATTAGTTTGGGTGCGAATGTTCCAAAGCAAATTAGGTTCTATGCTCTCCAAGATAGAAGTGAACAAGAGTGTCCTCCGAATGTTGCTCCCAATTTATGCCTATTTAGATTTTGGTGTTGCTTGTCTTTTGTGACTTGATTGACCTAGCATGATAGACTTTGATATTGTCTTTGGTATAAATGAGTTGCATTATGGTTATGTGTATTTAATGGTAGAACCTGACTTAGTTATGATAAGTTTTGGGGTATGTTGATAGTTTGATATGGATGTAAATGTTTCATTAGATTCCAATGTTATTATTTAGACTGTGATGTTATTTTCGGTATGAATTGGTTGCATTCATAGTATGTTGCTATGGAATGAAGAACTCGTGTAGTCAAGCTTTAGTTCCCAATTGCACCTATCGTAGAATGGGAGAGGGAAATCTTATGTCTAGAGGTTAGTTGTTCCTTATATGAAGGTTAGAAGAATGATGCCTAAAGATTGCTTTTACCACCTAGTAAGGGTGAAGGAAATAGATTGTTAGAATGGACCAACTTCAAGGGTTAGTTATTTCTCTAAGTTTGATCTTTGTTCGGGTTATCATTAATCATGCGTGAGAGGGGATGATATTCCAAATACAGCCTTTAGAACTCGGTATGGTCACTATGAGTTTGTAATAATGTCTTTTGGGTTGACAAATGCTCCGACGATATTTATGGACTTGATGAATAAAGTGTTTAGGTGATACCTAGACATGGTTTTGATTGTGTTTATCAATGATATTTTGATCTATTCAAGGAGTAAGAATGAACATGTTGACCATTTGAGAATTGTGCTGCAAGTTCTTAAGGACCAACAACTTTTTTTTTGCAAAGTTTAGTATGTGTAAATTTTGGTTAAGGTCTGTAGCTTTCCTTGGTCATATTGTATCAATCAAGGGTATTAAGGTAGATCCTAAGAAAACAAATGCATTCAAGAGTTAGCCTAGACCTCTAATTCCTTCCGACATTAGATGTTTTTTGCGTTTGGCTGGTTACTGTAGAAGGTTTGTTGAGGGATTTTCCTCCATTTCTCATCCTTTGACTCAAAAGAAGGCTAAGTTTGTGTTTTCGGATGCTTATGAGAAAAGTTTCCAAGAATTGAAAGATAGATTTACTTTCGGTCCAATGCTGACCTTACCGAAAGGTTCATATGGTTTTGTGATGCCTCTAGAGTTGGGTTGGGATGTGTGCTTATACAAAATGGTAAGGTTATTTCCTAAGCTTTAAGGAAACTTAAAGTCCATAAGAAGAATTATCCTACCCATGACGTTGAGTTAGCGGCGGGTGTGTTTGCCTTAAAAATATATAGGCATTATTTGTATCGGGTCCATGTGGATGTTTTCACCGATCACAAGAGTCCACAATATGTGTTTAGTCAAAAAGACTAAAATCTTCGTGTGCAAATATGGTTCAAATTATTAAAGGATTATGACATGAATATTCCTTATCACCCCGATAGAGGTAATGGGGTAGAAGATGCCCTTAGTCGATTGTCTATGGGTAATGTGCTTCTTATAAGGGAAGAAAGGAAAGAATTGGTTTGAAATGTTAATGGGTTGGCCCGAATAGATGTGTTGACTGAGTAGACTCCTCTAAAGGGTAGTAATGAAATTCAGTATAGTTTAGAATCATCTTATGTGATGGATGTGGAAGATTAATTATTACTTGATCCGACCTTAGAACTGAAGGAAGCGGTGCTTAAAAAGGTCAATATAGACATACTCCCAAGGGGGAGATGATGTGCTTAGATAGAAAGGTCGTTGATTGTTCTTGATGTTCATGATTTGGGTTTGCTTGAAATTCTCACCTTGAGAGGTGTAGTGAATGGGGAAGTTTGGTCCCAGTTTTGTAGGCTTATATGAGAGCTTGAGTGGTGAAGTAAGGTTGCTGTGAACTAGAGTACCTTAATGAGTGGCACCGGTGTATCCAGTTTTCCATGTCTCTTGGATAGAGGAGGGTGTTGGAGATCCAACATTCATAGATCCCTTAGAAGAGTTGAGAGTTAATGAGAATATCCCTAGTTTAGAAGTACCGGTTGGGATCTTAGACCGGCAAGTTAAGAAATAGAAGAAAAAGGAAGTTGCTTCCATGAAAGAGTTAAGGAGTGACCGTTTTGTGAGGGTTTTAGTTGAGGGTTCTACTTGGGAGGCCGAGGGCCAATAAGATATACCGTTATCCTCATTTATTTCTTTCTACTCCTACTCTAGCTTGAAACAAATAATTCTCTTGAGTTTTCTTGTTTTGTGGGTGATGTGTGTGGTATGTGTTTTTCCATGATTTTTTTATGTTCTGCATGTTCTTGAGAAATTCATGTTTAGTACGAAAATGAGTTTTTATGATTAATTTTCCTCATGTTGTTGTGCATAGAATATGAGTTGCCTATTGACCTCATGAGATGAATTATTGAACATGCTTTAGTATGCTTTTGAGAGTAAATTGTATCTTGGATCTATGACATTATGTTGAGCATGATTTTAGTTGGAAAAGGTAGTTCCTCCTATGAATATGAGAAATGTTGAGATTTCATGCATATTGGGTTGTTAGATGTAGTTTCTACTACCTTGTGATGCATTGTTTATGTTTGAGTTGAAGTTGATGTTTCCTCCTTTTAATTGTGCATTATTTTCATGTTTCATGCATGATGGTCTTCTAGTCTTGATTATTGACTTCTGTAAGGTGTCTAGATTGTCATTTGAGGATGAATGTTCCCAAGAGGGAGATATTGTAACACGCCGGAAACTAATAGGCTAAAATAGAGCTTAAGATGAGGGTTAGAGTAATGAATGTGACTCTCCGTACCTAAAAATAGAGGGTTTCGTGTTAGAACGTTAAGGTACGGCCCCCAAGGACCAACCATGGGTCTTTGAGGAAGGCCCTAGAAACTGCCCTACAACACTAGACCACGGCAGGAGCCATACCCCGTGGTTCAGTCCACGCCTCGTGGGTGAGGGGCCTTGGGTCAAACCTGGAAAATCAACCCTTTGAACCCCAACCCACACTTCACCAGCACGAGCTGCGGGTCCAACCACGGTCCGTAAGTGAGGGTCGTGGGTGGGACATGAAAACTAATTTTTGGTGGTTAAGTTTAGGGGTACTTTGGGGTTTTGCGATTTTTATTAATATTAAGTGAGGTCATTTTAGCCTAAATTTAGATCACATATATAAGGATTTAAACCCCCTAAACTAAGTCATCCAAGTAATTATTTCTAAATCACCAAAAAAAAAACCAATTCCCTCTCAAATATTCTCTCTCTAGAACTTCAAGAAAGAAGAAGAAGGAAATTGGAGCTAGGGTTCAAGGAGCAAGGTTTTCTTCTGAAATTCATTGGGTTTCATTTTTAAGGTATGGTAGCTCTTCATCCATGGAAAGAATTCATCCATCGAGCCCGTCCAAATCCCAATTTCAAAGATAGAAATCCCAAAAGCTAAGGTTTGATTCCAAAGTCATGGGTTCCTTTCAAAAAATGATTGTAATGCTTGAATTACTTTATATTATGATAGAAATGATGATTTATTAAGGTTTTTATGTTTAAATCCCCAAGAACCCATGAAGTCCCCATATTTCCCATTTATGATCTAGTGATGTGGATTTGTGGATGAAATAAGGATATTATGTGATTATGCTTGTAGTACTTGGATTACTTAAATTATTTTAATATCCATGTCTAAGGTAGTGTATTCTATATGTATTGATTTGATATGAGCTTTGACCCTTGAAATGGAAAATTATGATAATTTGCATGTTTGATGGAGTTCTTGTGTTTATGCTTAACCTATGATTCGAGGGTGAAATTTATATAGTTGGGTTTTATGCCATGAAAGGGGTAATTGAGGATATAGAGATGATCTTCTAGGATTGATGAACTACACCAAAAATAGCTTGAGATTAGTGCACATAGACATGAATTGCTAAGAATAAAGCTTATTGATATAAATTGATTAAGATCAAGTATGCATGATGAATTATGATTTAGTAATGCTTTGAGAGTAAGGCTTGAAAGTAAAGCTAATATGATGAATTATAAATTTTAAGGCTTTGAGAGTGAAGCTTGTGTGTTTGATGAGTGGTCGATAGGATGGTTGTGGAAGGATTTACCCACATGACCTATATTATAAAGGTATGCATGTTATTATAAGATCCATGTCTAATGCTTGAATTCTAGATGTGATGATTGAAACTAAGTTATGAACCTTGAAAGAGCTAAGTATGAGATTATACATATTTTCATGAAATTTATGAATATATTCTTTAAGAACATTTTGAGAGTAAAGTGTCTATGATTATGATCTAGTTGTTGTGTTGTTGAAAGGTTATTCTCATTTACACACTTATGTATGATTATGATATGATGTGAAAGGTTTTATCACAATATAATGATTCTAAGGTTAAAAGGATTTCTCAGCTATTGAATCTATATGTAGACATTAATGGTGAAAGGTTATTCTCACGAACGATCTATGAGCTATGTTATGAATTATGTTGGATTGAGTGTCAAAATATTCTTCCATGAATATGAACTAACTCGACTTAATATGTACTCCGTGGGAATTAATGCTTAGCACCGAGTGGATATTGAATATGAGATGGAAGCTTCTACGCTAGTTGAGTTTGGCTTCCCAATGAAGGTTTTACACTAGTTGAGTCAGTCTTTCAAAAAGGGTTCACAAAGTATGTCTCATGAGATGGAAACCTTCTACCTTAAGTTGAGTACGGGTTTCTAGTAGCATTCTCCTTATCCCATAAACTACGTGCCCCCGTAGTTTATTCAACTAATGGATCAACCTAAGATAAAAGTATGGTTCTACCTTATGCAAGTTGGACACCCTTTTTTGGTGTGGGTAACACCGGATTCCATGTTAAGCTCACATGGTCTATGTTGGTTAAGGCTTATTCCCACAATAACAACAACAATATGCACAGGAATATGAATTATGAACTATGGTTACTCAAGAAGCTTTACTTAGCATGGGTGAGATTTATGGGGTCTTATTCATGCAATGCACAAGTATGCTTTGAGGGTATTTATGATATGTTTCTCTTATGTTATGATGATCTATGTATTTCTAATGTTTATGACTTATTCTTTTCCACTATTTTCATGATGATGTTTAAACTTAGTAAATTGCGTGCTTTCAAATAAAATGTCTGATTTAGCATGTTTTCAATGTTTTTATGCATGGCTATCATACTTAGTGCATTTTTTTGAGCTAACGCCCACTTTTCCTACATTTTCCCAAAGTGTAGGGTCCGGTTCTCAAGGTAATCATCATTGTGGCTAAATCTTGGAATTTCTTATTCTCCTAGCTTGTTGGTGAGTCCTCATGATTCGAGGACGGATGTTATATCATTGTAGTTAATTTCTTGTATTTAGTTTTCAAACTGTGTTGTATGAGCTGAGTTCTTTTTCACTTCGAATATTGTAATTGATGGCTATGTTGAGACTTAGAGTCTAGACTTCCGTTTTTATTTTATGAAAATTTTAAAGACTTGAAATGCATTTTTACTCTTATTGTTCTATTGCTTATGTTATGATATGCTAAGTGGCTTGTATGGAGTTCTTCAGGGTTCTATACGCCATGTTACATCTTGGGGTATCCCTGGGTCGTGACACCATCCGGGTCTTATACTCGTCAATATGATTATCTGGGGTGCCTAGTACTACATTAATAGCAACGGCATGACACTGCACCATTTTACTTCAAAATTCTATTTCATCCACTATCTTCCAGACTGTCCCTTTGCTCTTCTTCAACAATGCCTTGGCATAGGCCTCATAAAACTCTTTTACAGAGTTATGTATTTATGGCTACATGATCTTGTGAGCTATTCCAACTTGTGGAATTTGATTGCCTCCCATTCTACAGGATACTCACTCATAACCCCGTCAATAAAGAGTCGGCGCTCCTCTAAAATTTTATATTCCCCATATGCCTTGAGTCTGTTCAAAACTCTTGGAGCTATAATTGGGAGAACGCGTGAAGCAGGATTGGTGTCTTTTGAAGGTGACACCAATTTTGAGCGGATATTCACCCGCTTCTTTGAAATATGCTTCCGCTTTTTTTTACCCTGGGTTGTAGGTGTGTGAGGGTTTGTTTTCTGGGGATTTGAGGCCTTAGAAGGCTCATTGATTGAAAGACCCTTTTGTTTCTTTTGAGGACGAGACAGAGAAGATTCCCTATCCTAAACAGTATCGAAAGAGACCACATTCTTACCCTTCGTTCTCGCCATTACCTGCAATGTACACATTAAAGCCTAACGCAAAGCCGTATCACCAAACACGATCGGCCAACATCGGTGAGCTCGCTGAAATGAATAGTAGCAACATACTAAAGGCTTAGGCACACAAGGCGGAGTCAATGCCAACTCAACAAATGCTGATCTGGTTTCGGCGTGCTAAGACAAATCCAATGAAACTAACAGTGCATAAAGGAAACACATAGGCATTAAGGGCGACATCCTTCCCCACTCAGCGATACGCCCAATGGGTTCACTAATACTAAGAGAGCACACCAAATGGAACAGTACCCAAGGCTATGCACATTCTAAGGTAGGTGACCTATGACCTGGTTCTTACTCGAGGATTTGCCTAACTTCCTTGATGGTCTAGGGAAAGCTCACCGAACATGAAGTTTTGGCCAGTGCCTAAATTTCACAATTAAGTACAACATGCACAACAAATAAGAGTTACCCCAAACATTTACAATCCACCTATATGCTTTTCTACACATGGTCACCCAGATTTCCCCCATTCATCACTAAGTGTTGCACTAAATGACGATTTTCCCTTAAGAAAGTAGTCACCCTGTTTATCATTGGGAAAAATCATGCAATGGCTCAACACGGAGCTACTCAGACTTCACTCACATTTAATTAAGCATAGGCCCAACAAGTATATCAACTCAATTCAATATTCTAACAACCACAATCACGATTCACTATCATTCACAGTCCAAATCACATGGGTACATTTCAAATTCAACAATATCATGCTACCCAAATAAATCAAGCACTTAATCTCAGTTAAAGCGCTCAATCCCACACCCTATATGCAATCCAAACTCAAAATTATCAACAAGAAGTCAACGTACTAATCTTAATGTAAAAAAATAAGCAAGAAAATTAAGGAATCAGGGTTTGGTTGACTTCAACTCCAAGCAAATGAACTCCTAGCACTTTAAATACACTCACACGAGGAACAAAATCACTCAAAATGCACAATGTAAGAGATGGAATCAAAAGGCTCCAAAATTTGAAAGAGTTCTGATTTTTGAATCTAAAACAACCCTAGGCCTTTTTATGTCAGGCCCGTTCGGTGCACTCACTAACATCGCCGAACGCATTCAACATATTGCCATTTGGATCTTAAGCTCGCCAAACATTCTTGAACAATTACCAGACCTGAAGGCTAATTTGGTGGACCCGATGGAGTCTGCTTAGTACACTTAGGCTTATAGCCCTTTGAGCTCTAGTCGTCGAAATTGACAGTGCATTTTTTTTTATCAATATTAGCTTAAAATATAGACAAATTAGTTTGCTTAATGCTTTCGGCGCATCACCGTATTGGTTCTGGTCTCACCCAATCTTCCTTTATCTATCTTTCAATCTCTTCTCCACCTGCACTACAATGCATGTTATTCAAGAGCAATAAAAAGAAAAGTAAAGACTTGGGTTGCCTCCCAAGAAGTGCCTTATTTAACGTTGTGGCACGACATAATCCTCAAACTTAACATTCATTCTTGTGGTTCGAGATGGTATCACTAGGCAAAGTCTCCATTTTTCCTTGCATTTAGTTGAATAGAAAATTGATCCAGTTGGGTATCCACCTACTTGATGGAAACTTAGTGAGAATTCACCATCTGTGATAGAGTGGATAAGTCATTTTTCAAGTCCTTCAACACCTTATCGGACTCTTCAACCTTGTTGTAGATCCTTGCAAGAATATTCTTAGTACAACTTCCTTCTGACCCACTTGGTTCTTTTGTCCATAGATGATTATGGGGAGGCACGTACCTATTTTTTTCCATCTCTTTATCACTCCATGGTTCAGTCCACCAATCTTTATAGCCACCATCTCTAACCTTGTTCCAACCTTGGTTCCCACCTAGTCGTTGATAATTGTCTAAGAACCCTCCATTTGATTTCCCAAGAATTGAACTTCTTCATTATATAATTTATCAAATTTGGGATCATCCAGGCACTGCCCACCGTTGGTTCCAACCGCATTTACAGACCTGATTTCCCCATGACATATTTGGATAACAAATCAATTTGGGTCATCATTTTGGCCATGTTTTCATCTCTTTCATGATCCCTCTCAGTTTGTACCTTAGATACACTCACTAGAAGAGTAGACCGAGGTCCTCTCTAGTGTGCGGTTAACCTTAGTCATATCATCAAGCAACAAGGTAGCCACCTCTGATGGATGTCTCATCAAACCACCACAGACTATGTATTATGCCCCGGAAACTAGTAAGTTGAACTAGAGAGTTCAAGAGTTTTCGTAAACGTTTTAGAGTGTGGTAGGAGAATTAAAACTCATAAAAATGATTCCCGTACTTAGAATGAGGGTTTTAGGGTTAGGGCATAAAGGTACGACCCCCCCCCCCCAAGGACCACCCAAGGGGTCCTTGAGGTGGACCCTTAAAACAGCCTAAAATCGGTAAAAATAGGCAGCACCTATGCTTGCCTCCTACTGGCCGTAGGTGGACCCACGCCCCGTGGGTTGGGGTCGTGGGTTAAGGCCTGAGTTTTCCTGAAATTTATAGCCACAGTACCACACCTACGAGTGTGCAGTATGGGCAGTAGACCCATCCACGGTCCGTGGATGGGTGGTTCGTGAGTCAAGGGCAATTTTCAACTTTAGTTTTTAAGTTAGGGGTTTGGGGGTTAATTAGTAATTAGTTAGGGGTTAAGGGAGGTCGCTTAGTTAGTTATTAAACCACCTATATAAGCCTAATAAACCCCTAAACTAAATCATTCAACTCATTCTTCAAAGAACCCAAATTCTCTCCAAATAATTCTCTCTCTTGAAGTGAAGAAGAAGAAGAAGAAGAGAAGGAAGAGGGGCAGATTTTCCTCCATTGTTTCAATCTTGGTTTGGGCTTTGAATTAAGATATGTTAGATTATTGATATATGGGTTGAATAACCCATAGAGCCCCCCTAGGTTTTTCCCCCAATTGTGAAGTTAAAACACAACTAGCTAGGGTTTCTTCCTATATTGTGGGTAGGGTTTAGGTATGATTCCAATCTAGTGGATAATACCTAATTATGAATGAATTAGCATTGCATTATGATATTATGATGAATTTATGTGATTTCTATGGTTAACCCTAGTCTAATTGATGAATTTGATATTGTGTGGGTTTATGCCATGAAAGGTGAAGTTGAAGATTTAGAATTGATCTTCTAAAATCAATGTCATGTGTAGTAATTGTTCAAGGGTATGAACATATAATCATGAATTGAACTAGACATTATTGAATATGAAGGTTCATGACTAGTAAAGTTGAAATTGATCCTTTATGATCAATTATAACTAGAATCACATAGTAATGAAGAATGTGATTGAAATACCTTGAAATCTAGGTATGAATGAAGTTCGTAAGAAGTAAAGCTTGAGTGTATGGCTTGTAGTCATGAATTATGATCACTAGGGTTTTTAGAGTAAAACCAATGTGATGAAAGAGATGTGTTAAGACTTTATTAGTTAAGTTTAGATGTGAATAGAAGGCTAATGAATAGAAGTGTAATTAAAGACCCTTATCTACCTAATTCACTTTATGAATAATAAATGGTAGGAAATGCTAGAATCACTTGAGTCATGATGATATCCTTGTCTAATGTACAATTCTAGACATGATATTAGGCATGAGTATGAACTTAACATGAAAGGGATATTCACATAGTAATGGTCCTAGGGTTTTGAGGGAAAATCCAATAGGATGAATTATGTATGTTAAGGCTCCAAGAGTGAAGCTTATGAGATATGGTAGACTATTAGATAGAATGGTTATCATAAGACCTTACCACCTAACTTACCTCATGTAGGTTTGGATTCACAAAGGTGATAGAATCACATGGGTTATGAGGACATCCATATATAGTGCTTGAATCCCTAGGTGGGATGATGGAAAGTAAGAATTGAACCTCAAGGAGGTGAAGTATGAGATTTGTCCTGTAGTAATTGAAACTACTTGAATTAGGAATATATTCATGTCTAATGTAGTCATTCTAGAGGTGTTGATTTAATATGAGTTTTGAAAAGGGGCAAGACATGATAGTGTGCATGTTGTATGAAGTTTAGTACATGCTTTAGAGACACTTTGAGAGTAAAGTGAATATTCTCATGACCTAGTTGTAGTGTTGTTGAAAGGTTAATTCCATATACACACTTAGGCATGAATATGATAGGAGGTGAAAGGTTTGTCACCTATAGTGATTCTATGGTTTGAAGACTAGTCTCACCTAATTGAATCAAAGGCTCTAGAGCCATCATAAATAGGTCATGGATGGTGATAGTTGCTCATGCATGATCTAATGAATTATAGTACGAGTTATGATGGATTGAGTATCAAGACATTCTTCCACAAATATGAACTTAAGTCAAGACTTAATGTGAACTCAATGGGACTTAATGCCTAGCATCGAGTGGATATGAATATGAGATGGAAGCTTTTGCACTAGTTGAGTCCGGCTTCCCTGTGAAAGCTTTTACACTAGTTGATTCCGGCATTCCAAATGGGTTCCTTGTACGCTAGTTGAGTTTGGGTTCCCAAAGTAGGTGTCTAATGAGATGGAAACCTCCTACCATAGTTGAGCCCAGGTTTCTAGAAGATATCTCTGTATCCCATAACTATGTGCCCACATAGGTTACTTAGTTATTTGTTTCACCCAAGCTAAGAGTATAGTTCTAGCCTCAGGAAGTAAAGCAACCCATTTTTGGTGTGGGGTAAACACCGGATTCCATGTTAGCTCTCATGGTCTATGTCGGTTATGGCTTATGTCCCAAATAGTGTAGTAGTTATGAACTATGAGTACTTAAGAAGCCTTACTTGGTATGGGTAAGAGTATGGGATTTTAGGTATGCATTGCACAAGTATGCTTTGAAGGTATCTATGGTGTATTCCTTTTATGTTATGGTGACCTATGAGATAAATATGCTAGTGTTTTATGCTTATGGTGTGTGTTTGATGGATTGTTGCTATAGTTTCCTTCCATGATATGATTGACTAAAGGTGATAGTTCCCTTGTCTATATGAAGTAAGCTAATAATGAGGTAAAAGGAGGGTAAATATGACTAGGATAACTTCAAGGTTATGCTTAGTGTGAAGGATAGTATGGGATGCCTTTCATGCATTGCACAAGTGTGCTTTGTAGATTTTTAGGAGTATAGTGCTCTTATGGTAGAAAATATTAAAGACTTGACCATGTATATAGACTGTCTTTAAGATGAACAAAAAGGGATACTTAGCTTGGGTGGTATTTTGGGATGTTATTCATGCCTTGCACTAGTATTGCTTTTAGGTTACTTGAGAATAGTTCTATTATGGTATAGATGACTAAAGAGTTGAATAAATTCTTATTTGTTGCTTATGATTGGACACTTTGCTTATTATTATGATATTGTCTCTTATGCTTATAGTTTATGTTTCATGAAGTTTCTCATATGATTATCGATTATGTCTTATATTGACTAACCCTTGCCTTATGCTCTTATGACTATGCTAGCTAACATATTTAGTACATTTTGTACTAATGCATACTTTGCCTATATTCTAATCAAATGTAGGGTTTGTAGACTTGAGTGCTATCTTGAAGCTAGGTTTTTAAGGAGCTAAGGAGTTGAAGATTTTGGTGAGTCTTCATAGTTTCGAGGACAAAACCCACCGTTTCCTTTATATCGTTATTTAGTATTTTGAGACTATTGTATGAGCTGTATCTCAAGAGTTTATTCTAAAGTTGTATTAGATGGTTTGAGACAAAGTATAGAAAGACTTCCGCTTGCTTTTATGAAAATGACTTCGATTGTAAAAAGTTTTAAATTTTCCATTCTTTTCTATTATGTTATGTTCATGATATGTTAAGGGCTTCTATGAGACCCCTTCGGGGTCAAATACGCCGTGTTACTTCTAGGGTATACCCCTAGGTTGTAACACTAAGTGATCAAACACACTCTTATTTGCTGATTCGAGAGAAAACAAGAAGTATTGTTGCATCAACTTTTTTGGGACGCCTTGCGTTGGACATTGTAAGAGTTGCCTTTAAACCTCACCCATGCCTCATGCAATTTCTCACCTCCAATGCATTCAAAATTTTGAATTTTAGTAATAGAGTTTAACAATATTTTAGGGAGGAAAGAACCTCTCAAACAATGCATTAGTGAGCTCATCCCAACAAGTAATTGAATCATTTGCCAACTCTACCAATCACCTTGTAGTCTCTCTCGTTTAAGAGAATGGGAATAACTTCAACCTTAAAGATTTGTAATGACCCGGGAGCACCCCCTAGCCGTTACATGCGTATTAGACCTCTCGGAGGTCTTACACAAGCCTTAGCATTCATTCATCACATTCGGTAATAAAAACCGTAAGGAATAAAAACTCTTTTTAAAACAAATTCATAATACTCATAAAATCTTTCAAATGTAACGAACTAGAATTTCTAAGTCTCATGTACCATCTTAGACACGAATAGAACATCTTAGGGACACGGCCCTTTACAACAAAATATAAGTCTTATACAATGTTTAATTGGAAATACTAGAGAGGTAACAACTATGTCCTCAAATATATGAGGACATACCAAGCTTCTTGAGAAGAGTCAATATCCCAAG
>JAJOOO010000762.1:0-68014 GCA_029582685.1 Solanum piurae | reverse complement strand
ACTAAGTATGGGACATATCCCCTTTTTATAAAAGAAAAACGCTCCAGCCCTGCTACAGTAACTTTGCTCACTGGAAATTGCAAATTTGCTCCGACAGGGTTTACGAAAATGGTCATAACTCCCTCATCCTAACTCGGAATGAGGTGAAACCAAGTGAATTGGAAAGCTAACTCATAGAGGTTTAATTTAATAGGTTACGGCCCTTCCAGTTCCTTGTGTGCTAAGAGATATGCCCCTTTAAAGTTGACCCTGAAAATCGCACTTTTTGCGATTTTTGAATTTTGATACGGTTGCTCTAAAATTCGGGTTAGACCCATTTCCGAAATCATGCACGGATTTTGAGATATATGGAAATTACCATTATAGGTGTTTCCGAAGCACATTTTCGGGCATTTTTGGGGTCGTTTCAATACATGTGCAAACCATGAATAACATCCCATAATACCACCCAAGCCAAGTATCCCTTTTTGGAAAACCTAATCATAGTCTATGTACATGGTCAAGTCACTAAGCTTTTCTACCATAAGGGCACCATACTCCTAAGTAACCTCAAAGAACACTTGTGCAATGTATGAAATGCATCCCATACTACCCTTCACACAAAGCATAACCTTGAAGTCATCTTAGTCATCATACTAACCCTCCTTTGGCCTCATTATTAGCTTAACTTTCATAACTTAGGGAATCTCTCACCTTTAATCAATTATAGCAAGGAAGGCAACTAAAGCACAATCCTATCTCAAGACTTCTCTTTAATAACACTAAGTCATACTTGTGCAATGCATGCATAGTATCCCATAATACTATTCATGCCTTAATACCGCTTTTAGGTCATCATACTAATACTTCTTGGTTTGGAACCTAGTTCCTCTATTTAAATTTAGAACACTATGAAGTACCCTCTTAAGCACATCTTAGTTCTTTATTAGCTTGAACCCTATGAGATACTACTTTCAGCATGTCTAGGTTCATTATTAACATGGACCCTATGAGATACTACTTTAAGCAAGTCTAAGTCCATTTATACTCTTGAACACTATGAGGTACTTCATTAAGTATGGCTTAGTTCAATTATGCTTTAGAACACTATGAGATGCTTCTTTAAGCATGTCTTAGATCAATTATGCTTTAGAACACTATGAGATGCTTCTTTAAGCATGTCTTAATTTATTGGATAAGGAGATTGCTACTAGAAACCTTGACTCAAGTTACGTGAAGGCTTCCATATCATGAGACCTAACTTTGGGAAAACCTACACTCTACTACGTAAGAGTTCCCCCTTTAACTTTGATAGTCCTCACATCAACTAGGTGTGGTTCTACTTTCTACTTGAAGCCCAAACCTTCTCTTTTGTGACACTCCATCTTATTGTCAATATCCATATGGAGCCAAGCATACACCCCAAGGTTTACTTGCCAAGCCTTTCTTAACACTCATGTATCATGGAAGCATATCCATCACAATCAATCCATGTTCAAGTGATTCTATCACTTTATACTTTCAAGCAATCATAAGGTAGGTTAGATGAGTGTAGGCCTTTCACCATAATTCTACCTATTAGACTTCTATTCTCATTTAGACTTTACTCTCAAAGCCTTAACACATCTAGTTCATCACATTGCCTTTACTCTCAAAACCCTAGTGACCAACATTTATGACTACAAGCCCTATACTCAAATCTTTACTTCTTATTATCTTCATTATACCTAGATTTCAAGGTATTGTAATCACATCCCTCATTACTAGGTGAGTCTAGTCATAATTGATCACAAATGTTCAATCCCAACATAACAAGTCAAGATCAATCATATTCAATAAGGTCTAGTTCAATTCATGATTATATGTTCCTAACTTTGAACAATTACTACACATGACATTGATTTAGGAAGATCACCTATGAACCTTCAATTTCACCTTTCATGGCATAAACCCACAAATATCACATTCATCAATTTAGACTAGGGTTTACCATAGAAATCACATAAATTGATCATATAATCATAATTCAATGTTAATACAATCATAATTAGGTATTATCCACTAGATTGGATTCATACCTAAACCCTACCCATAATGTAAGAAAAACCTTAGCTAGAATTGGGTTATTGACTTCACAATTGGGGGAAAACCTAGGGGGCTGTATGGGTGGAAGAACCCATAGATGATTAAGCTAACATAATTCAATACACAGCCCTAATCAGGCTTGAAACAATGGATGAAAATTGACCTATGTTACTGCCCCAACTTCCTTTCTTCTTCTTCATCTTCTTCTTCACTTCTACAGAGAGAATTATTTGGAGATAATTTGGGGTTCTTAGATGAATGAGTAAAATGATTTAGTTTAGGGACCTATTAAGCTTTTATAGGTGTTTAAATAACTAACTAACATACCTTCCTTAACCTCCAAATAATTAATGACTTAACCCCCAAACCCATCACTTAAAACTAAAACCTTGAAAACTGCTATGACCTACGACTCCACCACCCACGGACCGTGGGTGGACCTACAGGGCATGCTGGCAAGTTGTAGGTGAGGTACTGAGGCTAGGAAAGGAAGGACAGCTCAGGCCTTGACCCACGACCCCAATGCATGGGGTGTGGGTCCACCTACGGCCAGTAGGTGCCAAGCGTAAGTGGATTGTTTTTTGACAGCTTTTTGGGCTATTTTGAGGTTCTCCTCAAGGACCCCTTGGGTGGTTCTAGGGGAGTCGTACCTTGACGCCCTAACCCTTAAACATCCATTCTAAGTACGGGAATCATTTTTATGACTTAAACCCTCTCATCAAGTTCTAAAACTCTTACAAAGCGCTCTAGAACTCTCTAGTTCAACTTACTAGTTTCCACGGAATTACAATATCTCCCTATTGGGATCATTCGTACTCGAATGACGATTCTAAAAACCTCTTAGAGTCACAACTCTAGAGTAGCAGCCCATCATGCATGCAACATATCTAAATGCACACAACCAAGCAAGAAAACTTCAATTCCAAACTAAACATAGTATATGCAACACAAGGGAGTAGGTACTACATTTACCAAACCCAAAATGCATAAAATCTTTATTTACTCATTCTCAAGGAGGAAATAACATCTCCTAACTAAATCATGCTCAATACACACTCATGGAGCCTAAATGCAATTTACTCTAAAAAAGCATTCCTTCAAGGAGGAATCTTTCAACTCCAAACTAAGGCATGCTCATTAATTCATCTCGTGAGGACTATATGAAACTCTACTCAAATGCTCTACATCATGAGGAAACACAATGCATGTAAGTCATTTCTAACAAGACCTAGGCATCTTCATGAACATGCATGTTAGGAAATCAAGGCAACATATAAACACACAATAACCTTGCTAAATAGGCACACTATCTCCCCCTTGGGAGTAAGCCTATTCCAAATTAGAGAGCATAAAACCTATTGATCTTCTCTATATTGGAGAGAATAAATCCTATCTTTCTTTTGAGCAGTATCATCTAGACCACTAGAGGCAACCTTCTCATCCTCCCTTCCCTTAGCCTTAAGAACCGAGCAATATCTTATTTTGTGCCCTTCCTTCCCACACCATAGCAACCATCCATGCCGGCTAGGAACTTACCATAATGACTACTCCCACACTTGGAGCAAGTAGACTTGGGAAATGGAGACCCACTACCCTTCTCTTGGTCAAACCTAGGGGTGTTTAAAAATCTTGACCGGAATACCTTTGTTTAAACTTACACCTACCTTGTCAATCGGACTTAACATTAGAAAAGTTCACATCATTGATTCTAGGTCTCTTTACCTCCCTATTCATTTTCTTAAGCTTTTGTTCCTCAATTTATTCGGCATGAACCATAAGACTTGAAATATTCATACTAGGGATAAGCATTGCCGAATGACATTCATTTTCTACCAAGTCGGACACCCCCATCACAAACTTATTCATTTTAGCCCTTGAGTCCTCCACAAGAGTAGGAGCATACTTGGATAGTTGGGTGAACTTAAGAGCATATTCCTTCACACTCATACCTCCTTGACGAAGGTTAATAAATTCTTGCATCCTTCGTTCCCTCAACTCTAGGGAAAGAACTTGTCAAGGAATGCTTCCTTGAACCCTTCCCACTCTATTGGGCCCACTTCTACCGGCCTACTATCTTTAAATTGTGATTTCACGGATCAGGATACTTCATCCAATACTAAGTGCTAATGATTGTTAGTCAGTAATATAACCCAAGTAAATGAGTTGGGGTCGAATCCCATAGGAGTGGTACGTGTTTGAGAATTCAATAGCAAAGTACAAATATGTTCAAGTCAATCATAGAAATAGATATTTATGAATAAAAACATAATTCAAAATAAGGGGTGACACAAGTGTCAAATAAGGGGGTTTTGGTTTTAACTATCAGGTACAACAACAACAAATAACACGAATTAACAATAATGAGACGGGTTCATGGGATGTGATTGGATTATAGGCTAAGGTAGACAAATGGGTAATTGTAATTGTTAGTAAATTGTTGTAAATCAGTGAATAAGCTAGACTTTAGTGGGTAAAAACTTTCTCTCGAACAATTTACCCCAAATCAAGTTGGTTTCTCTCGAACACCAACAAGCAGCAATTAAGAATAGCATACGCTTTAGTCCATTCACTCTCTCAAGCTGAATGTGTGGAAAAGGATTTAGGATTCACTCTCTCAAGCTGAACCCATGAAAACCCAATACCCACAGACCCTCAATTCAGTAATCTTGGTTTTAAAACCTCTCTCTTGAGCAAGCCAAAAACACGAAGGTAGAGTTGTATTTGCAACTACAACCCTTTAAATTAAACCACAATTACTAATTAAAATCACTTTTAAACAACATTTAAACCATCAATAAGCAATACCCGTAAACTAAATCAGCCCATATTCACATAATCACACCCCAAGAATTGGGTTTTAGCTAGACATCATAAAAATATAGAAACCAAATTGTGTTTCCATCAACTGGGTAAGAGTAATTTTGTCATTACAAAGGTCCAGGTTGAAGAATCTGAAAGACCCACTTCCAATTTTCAAAAATGGAAAACTTTAATTCATTAAAGCTAAAACAAGATTTGCCTCAAACCTAAGAGTTCTAACTCAAAAACTATATTATGAAAACTGATAAACGATCACTAATACTAAACTAAATGTTCAAAAACGTATTTATAGTTGCCAAAAATATACAGCGAAGGACCATTCGGAGAAGTAAGTTGGGATCGCCCATCAACTCGACGATCTGCCCTTTGTTCAGTTCCATCGCCTTTTTGCTTTTCCCTTCAACATCTTCTAGTTCTGTAACTTTGGGCGATCCAATCACTGCATCGCAGAACCGTTCAGCGACACGCCGAACGCTCCTTTCTCTCGCCGACTTAAATTTCTCCTTCAGGGCTTGGCACACTAGAACTTTAGGCGAGGTTCGCCCTATGGATTAGGCGATCAACACACCTTCTTTTCTTCATTCTTTTACCTGCCTTATTCGTTTTTGTCCATTAGTGTCCATGCTTTGTTCCTCAATACGAATACCTTAAAATCAAGGATTTTACATCGGTTATTGGCACAAAATAAGCATTTGAGGGCACTAAATCTATCCAAATAAAGACCTAAATAAGTCAAAATCGTGGTCTCATCACATTGTTCATACCAAATTTGTGCTATATCCCTCAATTGATAAGCCGCTAGTTCTGCTTTCTCTAACAAAGTCAATCCTTTGATGGCAAGCACCTTATACACCTCATCTATAAAACCTTGAGGATCTTCCTCCACCTTGGAGAAAATAAAATTCCGGAGGGTTCATCCGCAAGAACTCTCTCACCCTCAAAGTAATGAAATTTACATTATTCGCCGGAGAAACTACTTCCCTATTGACTTGGGCCGTAGTTGCCTGAGTCAATATTTGGAGAGCCAAACTTATCTCCACATTTGTCATAGCCCCCACATCAATAGGAACTTGAGGAGGAGCTTGTGGTGGAATTTGGAGAGGAACCTCTTTCTCTTCATAACCTTCCTCATTTCTCCTAGCATTAGCCCTTGTATTAGTCATACCAGAAAAACCATATGGTACATATTACAAAAAGGGCCTACTAATGCCAAACTCTATGGCATGACTTAGATAATGAAGAAGTAAGATTTCCTAAGCATCCAATAGCCTCCTATTCAAAAATTGCTTAAAATTTATGAACAAGACTCTACTAGACGTGGTTTGAGACAATCCTAGAACCATTCTAAACCTTCTGCTCTGATTATCAAGTTTGTAACGACCCAGGGGTACCCCCTAGACGTAACACGGTGTACTTGACCCTGAAGGGGTCTCATTCAATCCCTTAGCATATCATAACATAAGATAATATAAAAGTATAGAAAAATTAAAACTTCTTTAAAACCATACAATCGAAAACATTTTCATAAAGCAAACACAAGTATTTACTATATCTTTGTCTCAAACCATCTATTAAACTCTTGAATAGAACTCTTGGGATGCAGCCCATACAATGTCTAAAACATAAAGAAATGACATAAAGGAAATAATGGGTTTTTCCTCGAAGCTATGAGGACTCACCAAATCTTCAACTCTTCTTGCTCCATAGAAACCTAGCCTCCAAAGGAACTCAATCTGCGAAACCCTACATTTGATTAGAAAAGTAGGCAAAGTATGCATTAGTACAAAATGTACTAAGTATGATAGCTAGCACAACATCATAAGAGCATCTCAAAATGGTTAGTCAACATAAGACATAAGCATAAGAGATAACAACATAGTCATAACATAATCTCCAACATAAGCATCATATAGTCATAAGTCAATATAAGACATAAGTAATGAGCATAGGAGATAAGTCATAATCATAATAAGCAAAGTCTCCAACATAAGCATCAAATAAGCATAATTGACTCTTAGTCATCTCTACCATAATAGAACCATTCTCAAGTAACCTCAAAAGAATACATGTGCAAAGCATGAATAGCATCCCATAATATCACTGATTTGATTAACATTATCAAAGACACTTCATTCAATACTAAGCATCAACGATCGTTAAGTAGTAATATAACCCAACTAAGTGAGTCGGTGTCGTGTCCCAAGGTAGTGGTACGTATTAGAGAATCAATAGAAAATCATGAATATGCTCAAGTCAATCATAGGTAATAACATTTACAAATAACAACATTGTTCAAGTTTGGAATGACACAAGTGTCAAATAACAGGGTGGTTTGGTTTCAACTATCAACTACAACAACAAATAACACGAAAATAACAAATATGGAGACGAGTTCTTGGGATGTGATTGGATTATGGCTAAGGTACACAAATGGGTGATTGAAATTAATAGTGAATAGACGTAAATAAATGAATAAACTAGACTTTAGTGGGGATAAACTTTCTCTCAAACAATTTACCCCGAATCATATTGGTTTCTCTCGAACACCAATAAGCAGCAATTAAAAATAGCCTACGATTTATAGTCCATTCACTCTCTCGAGCTGAATGTGTGGAAAAGGGTTTAGGATTCACTCTCTCGATCTGAACACATGACAACCCAATACCCACAGACCATCAAATCAGTAATATTGGTTTTAAAGCCTCTCTCTCTCGCAAGCTAAAAACACAAAGGTAGAGATGCATTTGCAACTACAACCCTTTAGATTAAGCCATAATTACTAAATGAAATCACTTTTAAACAGCATTTACACTATAAATTAACAATACCCAACAGCTAAATCAACCCATAATCACATAATGACACCCCAAGAATTGGGGTTTTAGCTAGACATCATAAAAAGGTAAAACTCATTACCAAATTGTGTTTCCATCAACTGGGTAAAATTAATATCATCTTTACAAAGGTCTAAGATGAAGAATCTTCAACACCCACTTCTAATTTCTCAGAAATGGAGATCTTCAAATCTTCAAAGCTATGGAAATATTGTCCCAAACTCAGTTATAAGCTCTCTAACTTGAAAATTGAACAATAATGAAAACTTGATAATAATATGATAAAAATCTCATCCTAAACTTAAAATATAAACATGTATTTATAGTCGCCAAAAATGTGTTGCGGAGGACCATTCGACGCAATAAGTCGGGATCGCCGATCCACCCTTTGGTAAATTTCATCGCCTTTCTGCTTTGGCCTTCAACATCTTCATGTTCTGTAACTTTGGGCGATATAGAACTGTATCGCGGAACCATTCGGCGACTCGCCAACTGCTCCTTTCTATTGCCGACTTGATTTTCTCCTTCAAGGTTTGGCAGAATGGAACATTAGGCGAGACCATGGCCATTCGGTGACTCACCAAATGGTTTAGGCGATCCTCATGCCTTCTTTTCTTTGTTCTTTCAGCTGCCTTGTTCCTTTTTGTTCATTAGTGTCAATGCTTTGTTCCTCAATCCAACTACCTGAAAAAAAGAATTTACATCAGTTATTGGCACAAAATATGCATTTGAGGATACTAAATCTATTAAAATAAAGCCCTAAATGAGTCCAAATCATGGACTCATCAACACCCCCAACTTAAACTTCTGCTTTTCCTCAAGTAAAACTCACGATCAACATTTCAAAAAGGATGTCTCAAACAGTGCTACACAAGACTCAATTATGAATGCACACAAAAGGACTCAACTTACTCATGCAAGGATCAATTGTGCACTCAAAGATTCAAGTTGTGACTCAACACTATCAAAGATTCTCAAGTTCATCATACTTGCTTCAAATGCAGGTTCAAGGTCAACAAAGGTACTCAAATGCCCTCACACAATGAATGATTCCATATTCACACACAATGGTTCACAATTTAAAGCTCCGCAATCAAATGCAACGCTCACACTCATAATGTTGAACACAATGTATGAATTCACCCATAGGTTTACCCTTATTTTCCAATCAACAATTGTTTCAGCTCACTCAAGATCAAAAAGGTCTTTTCAAGGCTTGTAACGGGGCTGAGTGCAAATGTATGATCATTTAGGCTCAATGGTTGTAATCCTCATGAAATGTGGTGTGAACAACACTTTCTTTCCTTTTCTTCATCATTTTCATTCGTGCTCACAAGTCATCCCATTATTCACTTTCCATGGACTGTTGGAAACCCCATTTCTTCTTGCATTTTCACAAGTTTATTCCATAACTTTTTTTTCTTTTCTTCTTTTTCTCTTTCTCTTTTTTTTTTGTATGTAAGGGTTCCATTTTTCTCAAAATCATGGGTCAAAGGGGACTTTCTTGCACTTCTTGATTTACCTTCTCATTTTACCACGCCCCCAACTTATGCTTTTGGCCTAAGTTGGCTATTCAAAAAAACCACAAATCATGAGGATTATGGCTAAATGGATCAAGAAAGGTCACAATTTCATCAAGTTTCTTCAAAGAAAAGGTTAAGGCTCAAAGGGTGTTAAAATGGAGTTCAAACACTCACAAGGTAGGCCACAAAAAGAGGTATAATATAAGTTTGTTTCACACTCTTCAAAGTTGCATACGATCATATCAAGAGATTGAATCACTTAGTCAACCGGGCCAACGGGGAAAATTCTGGGTGTCATCACGCATGGTTTATGGTAAGCTCATCACATAAGGCATTGACACAAATGTCAAACAAGACTCCACACTTTCGCTAGTGTGTAATGTTCATCACAAGAGACTTAAGTCGATACTTTGCTAGTCACAACGAGATGCAAAAAATTCACATATTGTCTATGCAACTTCATTTGGCCTCATCATAGCCGCACATTCATTTTTGTTCGATTATGAGCAATATTCAAGTCATTGGTATTGATCAAGAACGATACTCAAATTTGCTGGAGAAAATACATATTCAAACACAAACAAGAGATGGGACAATTTTCTCGAAAGGGTCCAAAAATCATTTATCATTAAAAACATGGAGCCACAAGCTCAATCATCCACAAAAGCAGTATAAAACACAATTATAGCTTAAAACCCAAATATATACACAAAACATAATCACAACAGGTCACAAAAGTTGGGGCTCACCCCACCACAAAAAAAACATTTGTCCTCAAATGCAAGAAAAAAATATCCAAGAGTCAAATAAAAGTAAGACAGAGAGGGAGGTAAAGAAGGATCCTGTCTACTCAGTAGCTCCATCTGTCTGGGCATCAGTGCCTGGAGTCACCTCAGAAGGAAGTGTAGCTGCACTAGGATTAAACAAGGGTGTATCTGCCAAAGAAGCCTGCACAACTGCATCTACCATGGACTCCTCAGTCTCAGTAAGGCACTCATATTAAACTTCCTTAGTAACCCAAAGCATCTCCTCATCCGTCTCTGCCTCAGACTCGGGATCAACAGTCTCCTCAACTCTAACCACATCTCCGATGGTAGCCGGAGGCATATCTGGGATCTCCACCATCTCGAAAATCTTGGTCATATCGGTGGACTTCAGCTGATCCACATCACTCCTCAACACAGCAATAGCGACCTTTAAGGTCATCATCTCCTCGGTGGCCCCTTGCCACACTTACGCACCAGTATTCTAGCCGCAAGGGCATCAATGGCAGTGCTAAATGGTTTCACAACATCAGCCAGGGCAGTATGAATCATGCGTAGAATGGAGGCCTCGAATCTGGAAGCACGACGATCGGCAGAATGGGTAAGCTATCCCATCCTAATTAATGAACCCTGAGTGAGCGGATTTTGGGAAACAACATCAGTATCAAGTATAGGATGTAGTGCAGCAGCATAAGAACCTGAAGTGTCAGAAGGCACAACACTAGATGTACCTGAAGGCCCAGAGGCCGGAGTAGGCAAAAATGCCTCTGCAGGTAGTGAGTTTGTGTCCACAACCGGGGAGGAGTCCACCGGGTTTGCCTTATTCTTCTTCTCCACCTGATCCTTTATATACTCTACCTCGATCCTACGGATATTGGTAGAGGATGTGGGAATCACGTCCACATCCTTTTTTTCATCTCTAGGAACCTGAGCCTGTCTACACAACTCGGTGATCAACACCGAAAAGAGGAGAGAAGTTTGGCACTGCTTGGCCCGTTTGAGCATTTCCTTAGCGATGATCATCCCCAGGTTCAGCCTTCACCCCTTAATGAGGCAGCCCAAATAGGCTGCTTTGGCGTGGCAGAGAATAGACTCATTTTGGGAGGGCATGATCGTGCTGCTGATGAAGCCAAACCCATACCTCACTGCCACATTGAGGTCCTTCTTTTCAATAGCTACCCCAAACTAAATCCACTTAGGAGTGCCGTTTGATATCAACGGAGCTAACAATTTCTTCATGTTCTCTAGAGTAGTAGTCCTGACTTATGGTGAGAGTCATCCTCCAGTCTCGTAGTACAGTCTAATATTGCATTTATTGTAGTAAAATCACATTGTACTCTCTTACTGTAATGACCCGTAAAATGATTAAGTGAAACAAGAGCCTAACTAGTATGTCTTGGAGTTGTTGTGAGTTTTGAGGTGGTATAATGTTGTCCTGAGCATAGGTTGAGGGGTTTAGGGGTTAAACATCAAGGTACGACTCCCCAAGGACCACCCTAGGGGTCCTTGAGAAAGACCCTAAAGCCTAATCCCCAAGACCCCTTGAAACTAAAAACTGCCCAAAAAACTTAGGACCTACGGAAGGGGACCAGGCCCCGTGGATTGCCTTCGTAGGTTATGGTCCACAAAACCTAGCCACAACCACAAACTAGGAGGGAACATGATGGCCCATGGTCCCATCCACGGTCTGTGGATGGGCCCTTCATGGTTGGTGCCAGTTTTCTATCGAAGTCGGCCAATATGGGGGTCATTTGGTAAATTCATGTTAAGTCTAGTTTGGTTGGGGGACGGTTTTAAGTAGTTATTTATGGTATTTTAAGGATTTTTAAAGTATTAAAACATATTTTAGACTTCATTATTTCAAAACCCAAAATACAAACCTCCCCTCCCCTCCAAAAGTTCTCTCTCTAGAAACCTCCATTGGAGGTGAAGACTTCAAGCTTCCAAGGTCAAAACTTCAAGTTTTACAAAGGACTTTTGTGGGATTCTTCCATTAAAGTTTTGGTGGTCTTCATCCTTGACTTAGTTTCTTTCAAGGAACCAATTTCAAAGTTGATTTCAAGTCTCCAATGTTACCCCAAAAACCTAGTTTTCAATCTATGCATGGGTTTGATTCAAAACTATTTCTAAAGGAATTATTGCATTGAATTATGAATTAATTGTGTATTTAAAGATGAATTAAGATGATTTCTTCCTAGAACCCATGTTTTCCCTCAATTTCCTAAATTGTGATTTGTGATTGGGAGTTGATTGATTATGCAAGTATGTTGAATTGTTGATGCTTATATTGAATTACGTCATTGAATCATGTAAATTTCATTATCTATTGTAGTATATTGGATTTATGGATTGATGTTGGTTATTAGCCTTGAAGGCAAGTCATGAAGGATCTATGTATGATTATGATGTGAAGTATGTGTGTGTGATCTAAGTGAATGAATTATGATCATTTTTAGAAGGTAATTGTGTTATGATTGAATGATATCTCTCTATTAACACTTATGAATGGTGATGATATATGTGAAAGGCTATTCTCACATACACACACACTCGAATAAAGAATGAATGAAGCTTCCATGATTATGTTAATGATGATGGGTTGATTGAAAGTCTATTCTTAATTGTACTCTAATGAATAATAATGACATGTTGTGAAAGGACTTTCTCACAATATAGGGGTTCTTAGTTGAAATACTATTCTCATATTTGAATCTATGAGCTTTCCAATGAATGAATGTTTGGTTTCGGATAGATACTCATCCATGAGTTGAGGTGGAGTATCTAGTTACAATATCTTATCGCATAATGAACTAATTTAATGAATGTTAAGTATTCCTTGGGGAATAATGTTAAGCACTGAGTGGATATGGCTTGAGATGGGTGCTCATCCATGAGTTGAGGTGGGGTACCTAGTAACAATCTGTTGAGATGGATGCTCATCCGTGAGTTGAGGTGGGGTGTCTAGTAGCAATCTCCCTATCCCTTAAACGATGTTCCCACATAGGTCTAGCTAGTGGTTCCACTTAAGCTAAAAACAATGGTTCTACCTTAAGCAAGTTGGAATCCCTTATCCGGTGAGGGTGACACCGAGATTCCATGAATTGCTCACATGGTCTAGGTCGGTTAAGGCTTACCCCCAAAAAGAATGTTAATGAACTGTGGCTTCTTAAGGATGCACTACTTAGTGTGGGTGGTGATATGGGACGCCATCTATGCATTGCACTAGTAGGCTTTGAGAGAGATTGTGGTGTGTTCCTTTATAATGTCAAGTGTAATGAATGTGCTCTTATAATGATGTTAATAAAGAATATTGATCTAATGTCTAATGAATGAAGGTATTTTTAATGTAATGAAGCTAATGAAAAATGTTACTTATGCTTAAATGAGATGATGCATGCTATGGTTAGATTGTAATATGAGTTACTTCCTTGTTATGACTTATGGTGTATGAATGTGCCTTGCCTATGGTGACTTTAAAGGAGTACTTAGTGTGAGTAGTAGTATGGGATGCTACTTGCACATTGCACAAGTATGACTTAGGGTTGTCTTAGGTGATGGTCCTTATGTGATGATATGGCTTATGAAAGGTTTATGTTTCTGATGTATGAGTTTTGTGTAAGGATAGTAAGGTTGAATGGTAAGTTCACTTTTGGTGACCTTAAGGTGGTACTTTAGTGTGGATGGTGGTATTGGATGCTATCCATACATTGCACAAGGTATAACTTAAGGGTTACTTGAGGTGAAGGCTTAATGTGAAGGTAATGGGTTATATGTTGATTATGTTTCTAATGTGGTTAAATGACTTTTATGTTGATTATGTCTTATATTATGCCTCTTATGCTTATGTTCATGAAGTTGTATCAAAATGGCATATATCATGACTTTCAAATAAATAGTCTGTTTTAAGCATGTTTTTGCATGGCTATCATACTTAGTACTTAATTGTGCTAACCCATTCTTCTTCTCTGTTTACTACAAGTGTAGGTTCTGGCATTAATGTGGTTTTCTCTAGTGAAGCTTGGATTTGAGTTCCCCAAGACGAAGTGGTATTCCTCATAGATCGAGGACAAATAGTTGATGTTTCCTTTCTTTTCATGTAATAGACTATTGTTAATATTTCGATTGTAAAGGGAGGTGGCCCTATTTTGATTCAAGTGTGTTGTTTAGATGGCCATGTGAGACGATAGACTTTCGCTTGCTTTTAATGTTTTTGATTATTGGATTTATAAAAGAAAAGTTTTTAAATACCGAACTATTTCTAAGTAGCTTATACAATGAATATGCTATGAAGATTTTATAAGACCCCTTTGGGGTCAAGTATGCCGTGACGCTTCTAGTGGGTAGCCCCGGGTCAGGACAAATATGGTATCAGAGAACAAGGTTTTGGGAATGGTTTTTAGGTTGAAGTCTCACAAGCCACATCTAGTAGAGTCTTGTTCATCAGTTTGAGTCACGGCACATCTATGAGCGAGAGTCTATAGGACGTTAGGGAGTTACACTTCTTTCATATTCTTGAAGTCGTACCTTCGAGTTTAGTTCTATGAGTGTCCTTTTCCTAATCCTTCTTTTGTGTTTATAGGATATGAACAGAAGAAGGACGCCCGTAAGGAGAGTGGAAGAGGAGAATGTGAATGAGGGAGTTCCTCCTCGAGATCCCCAAAGTCCTCAAGGTGACCAAGTTCCTCAAGGTAATCAAGTTTTGGTTGATGCTCCAGACATGACCAATGAAGAGATTAAGTCGGCTTTTCTAACCTTAGCCCAAGCTATGATGGCCCAAGTTAATAGGGATGTGGGGCCTTGAATGAATGCTATTGAGAGCACTATGGCTTCTAGGTTGAGAGACTTTGTGAGGATGAATCCTCCGGTGTTCCTAGGTTCTAAAATGGGAGAGGATCCCCAAGAGTTTTTTGATGAGGTGTATAAGATAGTCAAAGCTATGGGGGTAACTTCTAGGGAAAAAGTAGAACTTTCCTCCTACCAATTGAAAGATGTTTCCCAAGTTTGGTTCACTCAATGGAAAAGCAATAGGCATATTGGTGCGGGTCCTATAGAATGGGAGGAGTTTAAGGAAGCTTTCCTTGGTAGGTACTTTCCCCGTGAGAAGACGGAATGTAAGGTGGAGGAGTTTATAAACCTTAGACAAGGTAGCATGAGTGTGGAGGAGTATTTCTTGAAATTTACCCTATTATCTAAGTATGCTCCATCGTTAGTGTCTAACCCTATGGATGAGATGAGTAGGTTTGTGATCGGTGTATCCGACCTAGTTAAGGAAGAGTTCCGTATGAAGATGCTCCATGATGACATGAACATTTCTACGCTTGTTGTGTATGCTCAATCTATTGAGGAGTCCAAACTTGAGAGAAAGAGTAGAGATAAAGAGGTCTAGGTCCGATGAACAAAGTCAACCAAGGTCCAAAAAGAGGTACTACAACCAAGATTTCCCTATGGTCAACAATGATAGGGTGTCTAACCCTGAATCTCAAGGAGGGAATGGAAGTAGTTCTTCTTTTAAAAAACCAATATGTGCCAAGTGTGGGAAGCAGCATTTGGGTAAGTGCCTTGCCGGCACATATGGGTGCTTTGGGTGGTGTTGAAAGAAGGGTCATAAGATCAGAGATTGCCCAACACTTTTGGCAAAAGGAAGAGAGGCCAAACAAGCTTCTCTTAATTGCTCGGATCTTGATGCTCCAAAGTAGAACCGTTTCTATACTCTTCAAGCAAACAAGGACAAATGAGCTAATCCGGATAAAGGTACCGGTAAGTGGTAGTTCCTTTTTGGTTATGAATTTGTATTGAGGTTCTTATGATGTTTTCATGTTAGCCTTAGTGGGTTTTCTCCTAAGTGGGGGATAGTATGTTAAATAGTAAGGTTGTTGAGAGTTCCGATATCCTTATATCTTTCCTTCTACTTATTCAAGCTTGAGACCAAGAGTTCCTTGTAGCTTGTTTCGTGTTTTGGAGTCATGTGTGAATGTGTGTTTCCATGGTCTCCTTATGTTATGCATGTTCTAGTTGAACTCTTGTTTATATGAGAAATTGAGTTTTCATGAATTATGTTCCTCTTGTTGATATGCATTTAGTATGAGTTGTCTATATGCCTCATGAGGTTAAATGTTGAACATGCCTAATGTGCTTTTATGAAGAAATTGCATAATGTGTTTAATGATTTTGTGATGAGCATGATATGAGTTGGAGAAGGTAATTCCTCCAATGTAATGAGAAATGTTGAAGTTATGTTGCGTAATGAGTTTGTAGAAGTAGTTCCTACCTTCTTAGGTTGCATTGAGATTATTGATTTGGAGTTGATGTTTCCTCCTAGTTTTGTGCATTTGTTTATGATGTTGAATACATGATGGGCTGCTAGTCTTGAGTAGTTAACCTCTTAAAGTGTTTTAAGTGTCATTCGAGGATGAATGTTCCTAAGTGGAGGATAATGTAGCAACCCGTCAAATGAATATGTGAAACTAGAGCCTAACTAGTATGTCTTGGAGTTGCTGTGAGGTTTAATGTGGCATAATGTTTTCCCGAGCATAGGTTGAGGGGTTTAGGGGTTAAACGTCAAGGTACAACTCCCCAAGGGCCACCCTAGGGTTTTTTGAAGAGGACCCTAAAGCCTAACCCCCAAGACCCCTCGAAACCAAAAACCGCCCAAAAAACTTGGTGACCTACGGAAGGGGACCACGCCCCGTAGGTCTATCCACGCCCCATGGATTGCCTCCGTAGGTCATAGTCCCCAAAACCTAGTCACAGACAAAAACCATGAGGGCAAATGATGGCCCGTGATCCCATCCACGGTCCGTGGATGGGGGCTACATGGTTTGTGCCAGTTTTCTATCCAAGTCGGTCAATGTGGGGGTCATTTGGTAAATATGTTAAGTCTAGTTTGGTTGGGGGACGGTTTTTATTAGTTATTTATGGTATTTTAAGAGTTTTTAAAGTATTAAAACATATTTTAGACTTTATTATTTCAAAACCCAAAATACAAACCTCCCCTCTCTTCCAAAAGTTCTCTCTCTAGAAACCTCCATTGGAGGGGAAGACTTAAAGCTTCCGAGGTCAAAACTTGAAGTTTTTCAAGGGATTTTTGTGGGATTCTTCTATTAAGCATATGGTGGTTTTCATACTTTACTTAGTTTCTTTCAAGGAGCCAATTTCAAAGTTGATTTCAAGTCTCCAATGTTACCCCAAAAACCTAGTTTTAAATCTATGCATGGGTTCGATTCAAAACAATTTCTAAAGTAATTATTACATTGAATTATGAATGAATTGCGGATTTAATGATGTATTAAGATTATTTCTTCCTAGAACCCATGTTTTCCCCCAATTTCCTAAATTGTGATTTGTTATTGGGAGTTGATTGATTATGCAAGTAAGTTGAATTGTTGATGCTCATATTGAATTACGTGATTGAATTATGTCAATTTCATTATCTATTGTGGTATTTTAGATTTATGGATTGATGTTGGTTCTTATCCTTGAAGGCAAGTTTCATGAAGGATCTATGTATGATTGTGATGTGAAGTATGTGTGTGTGATCTAAGTGAATGAATTATGATCATGTTTAGAAGGTAATTGTGTTATGATTGAATGATATCTCTCTATTAACACTTATGAATGGTGATGATATATGTGAAAGGCTATTCTCACATACACACACACATGAATGAAAAATGAATGAAGTTTCTATGATTATGTTAAAAATGATGGGTTGATTTAAAGGATATTCTCAATTGTACTCTAATGAATGATAATGACATGTTGTGAAGGGACTTTCTCATAATATAAGGGTTCAGAGGTGAAATGCTATTCTCATCTTTGAATCTATGAGCTTTCCAATGAATGAATGTTGGGTTTGGGATGGATACTCATTCATGAATTGAGGCGGAGTATCTAGTAACAATCTTTTATTACATAATGAACTAATGTAATGAATGTTAAGTATTCTGTGGGGAATAATGCTAAGTATGGAGCGAATATGACTTTAGATGGGTGCTCATCCATGTGTTGAGGTAGGGTACCTAGTAGCAATCTCTTGAGATGGATGCTCATCCGTGAGTAGAGGTAGGGTACCTACTTAAGGCTCGACCCCTATCTTTTAAAAATTTATACTCCCTAATTAGCGAAGGACTCTGAAAGATTTCACCGACAAAAACATATGAGTGGAAGAATTTAGCAGGATTCTATGCAAGTTGACTTTCCTAATCAATCAAATTATTTAACTCATAGTAAAATAGTTCTTTCTATCTGAGTCCTCCCTCTCACCCATAATATATTCGTGTATTCATTTTTTTAAAATCAAAATGACACTTATATGTTCATTTTTAATGTCATCTTATTTGTATATCTCACTAGAAATAAAAAAACTAACATATATGTCTTTTGAGGTTTTCATCTCTATAGTTAAAAACTGATCTATGTTGAAATCAAACTGGCCGACCATCCTTACTTCATAAGACCTAAGGCAATCATACCATCCTAATTCTTTGGATAAAGGCAAAAGAAATTTTACTTGTACCCATGAGGACACACGAATAGTGGATGTGACCATCAAAAAAATTAAACTTACTAACCAGAGTGTGTTAATCTCATAGATGATACAACGAATCAAGGACATGCAAGAAAAGATTCAACAAACTAAGGATGTGGCCAAACTACCTATTGCATCATATGAAACCCCCTTGAAACTAGAACACCCCATCCTTTTCCATAAGTAAGGTATCCATTACCCATCTACTTCCTTACCCATACCACAAGACCATCATTTCTAGTTGTAACCCTCCCACCATCAAATTAACCATTTCCAATGATCCTTATACCAATACTTCCTACCATGTACCACCACCACTATCAAATTAGGACCAAGTACCTAACACTAGTTACTCCCAAAACTTCGTATGAACCTACCAAATCCCACCACCTGTGACGGTATCTACGCTACTCACCTCAACACTTCTGAGAGTGAGGGTAAGAACTAGGAGCAGTAGGCTGCTGCTTCTAAGCCCGAAGATGAGTCACTAGTAGCATCGAGGACAGAGCTGCAATCCAAAAGGATGAATGATGCATCTAGGATCAGCACTCCTCAGGCCACCACTACTCTTCCTCCTTCTCCAGAGCAAGCTGTGGTTCTAGCACCACTAGTACAGGGTCCTCTTCCCATGTCTTTGAACAGACTGAAGACTGAGGGGCTAAGGACCATTATCGAGGAGAAGCGTCTATCCACTGATGAAGTTATTGACAGGTACCCAAAGATATTAAGTTGCCTAAAATCGCACAACTTCCAACTCTTCACCAAGCCCCGTGGTTTTTACATTCCTAATTGGCTTTGAGAGTTCTACGCTGCCTATGGAGCCTTGGTACCACAAAGAAAGAAGTAGGCAACTGCATTCAAGCCGATTGACTACGTAGTTGTTCGGGGAAAGAAGGTCAAGTCTGATAGTGAGGCAATTAATGTTGTCCTGGAATGTCCCGATAATATTCATGACGAGTGCCATCATCTGATCAGGACAAAGACTCTGGAAAATATGAAGAAGTGGTTGGCCCTGCTAATATTAGACGGTACTACAAAGTGGCTAGATATTGGAGCACCAATTGAAAAGAAGGATCTAAGCATAGCTACAATGTTCTTGTTCGGTTTCATCGGCAGCACTATCATGCCATCCCTGAACGAGTCGATTCTATGCCTAGCCAAGGTATCCTGTATGAGTTGCATCATTGATGAAACAAGGATAAATCAGGGGATAACTATGGCACAAGTTATCATCTTGAGGGCCAAGAGGCCCCAGACTTCCCTTCCCTTCCCGGTGTTGATTATCGAGTTGTGCAGACGGGCTTGGCTTCCTACAGATGTGAAGAAGGATGTGGAAGTGATTCCCACATCTTTTACTGATATCCGAAGAATCAAGGCAGAGAATTTAAAAGATGAGGCAGAGAAGAAGAACACAACCCCGGTGGACTCTTCCCCGGTTATTGACACATACACACTACCTGCAGAGGAACCTTTGCCTAGTCCGGCCCCTGAGCCTTCAGGTACTTCTAGTGCTGTTCGTTTTGATACTCCAGGTACCTCTACTGCTACATCACCTACCAGATCTGTTGTTGCTGCTGTCCCGGCCTACGCTCACTCAGGATGCACTACTCCGAATGGGGCAGCTTGTCCACTCCACTGATCGCCGTGCTTCCATGCTTGAGACCTCCATTCCGAGCATGATTCAGTCAGCCCTCACTGGTCCTTGAGCTCTACCACTGATACCCTTGAGGCTAGGATAGTGGTGTGTGAGTGTGACCAAGGGGTCACCGAAGAGGTGATAAACCTAAAGGCCGCCATTGCTGCACTGAGGAGGGATATGGACCAGCTGAAGTCCACCAACATGATCATAATTTTTGGGATGGTGGAGATCCCAGATGTGCCAGTCAAGCCAAATATGCATCCGGGTACCACCAGAGATGATGTTATAGTTGAGAAGGCGGCTGATCCTGAGTCCGAGGCTGAGACAGATGAGGAGATTCTTGGGGTTCCTGAGGAGGCTTCTTATGAAGGCCTTACGGAGACTAAGGAGGCCATGGTCGATTTAGTTGTGCATGCTTCTTTGGAAGATACACCCTTATCTAACCCTAGTTGACCTACTATCTTTTAGGTGACTCCAGGCACTGATGCCCAAGACCAGAGCACTGCACCAAGCACGATGCCCCGACAGATGGAGCGACTGTTTAGACATGATCTTTTTTTACCTCCCTCTCTGTCCTATTTTCATTGACTTTTAGATATTTTATTGCTTGCATTTGAGGACAAATAGCTTTTGTTTTGTTGTGGGGTGAGGCCCACCTTTTGTGAGTATTGTTCTATCTATATATTTGGGTTTTTGAGCTATAAATTGTGTTTAGCACTTATTTTGTGGATGTTTGAGATTGTGGCTCCTTGCTTTAATTGCAAATGATTTTTGGACCCTTCCAAAAAATTTGGTGCCACCTCTTCTTTGTGGTTGAATGTGGCTTTTCTCTTGCAAATTTGATTATTGGTCTTTATCAATACCGATGACTTGAATAGTGCTCATAATCAAACAAAAATGAATGTGCGGCTACGATGAGGCCAAATGATGTTGCATAGACAATATGTGAACTTTTTTCATCTCGTTGTTGCTAGCCAATTATCAAATTGAGTCTCTTGTGATGAACATTTCACACTAGCGAAAGTGTGGAGTCTTGTTTGATAATGGTGGCAATGCCTTCTGTGATGAGCTTACCACAAACCATGTGTGATGACACCTATAATTTGCCGCGTTGGTCCGGTTGAGTAAGTGATGCAATCTCTTTATATGATCTTAGGCAATTTTGGAGAGTGAAACAATTTGATATTATACCTCTTTTCGAGGCCTACCTTGTGAGTGTGCGAACTTCGCTTGAATACCTTTTGAGCCTTACCCTTTTCTTGGAAGAAACTTTATGAAATTGTGACCTTTCTTGATCCATTACCCTTAATCCTCATGATTTGTGGTTTGTTTAAATTGCCAACTTATGCCAAAAGCCATAGTTGGGGGTGTGGTGAAAAGAGAAGGTAAATCAAGAAGTGCAAAGAAGTCCCCTTTGACACATGATTTTGAAAAAGATGGAACCCCTCCATACAAAAAAAAAAGAGAAAAAGAAGAAAAGAATAAAACAGAAAAAGAATGAAAAAGGTGTGGAATAAAGTTGTGAAAATGCAAAAAGAAATGGTGTGTCCAGCAGTCCATGGAAAGTGAATAATGGGTTGACTTTTGAACACGTATGAGAATGATGAAGAAGAGGAAAGAAAGAATTGTTCATACCACATTTCATGAGGATAGCAGCCACTGAGCCTAAGAGACCATATCTTTACACTCAGCCCCGTTAAATTCATTAAAAAGACCTTTTTGATGTTGAGTGATCTGAAACAAGTGTTGATTAGAAAATACGAGCAAACCTATGGGAGGAGTCAAGCATTGTGGTTATCTTTTTTAATGTGAGTGTTGATTGTGATTCCGGAGCTATAAATTGTTGAACCGTTGTGTGTGAATATGGAATCATTCTTTGTGTGAGGGCTGAACTTGCATTTGAAGCAAGTATTGTTAACTTGAGAATCTTTAATAATGGTGAGTCACAACTTGAATCTTAGAGTGCACAATTGATCCTTGCATGAGTAAGTACACTCTTTTTGTGTGCATTCATGATTGAATCTTGTGTAGCAGTGTTTGAGACATCCTTTTTGAACTACTGAACTTGAGTTTTACTTGAGGACAAGCAAAAGTTTAAGTTGGGGGTGTTGATGAGTCCACGATTTGAACTCATTAAGGGTTTTATTTGGATAGATTTAGTGTCCTCAAATGTTTATTTTGTGCCAATAACTAATGTAAATCCTTTATTTCTAGGTATTTGGATTGAGGAACAAAGCATGGACACTAATGAGCAAAAAGGAACAAGGCAGCTGAAAGAATGAAGAAAGGAAGGCTTGTTGATCGCCTAAACAATCGGGTAAGTTGCCAAACGGCTATGATCTAGCCTAAAATTCCAGCCAAGCCCTGAAGGAGAAAATCAAGTCGGCGATAGAAAAGAACAGTTGGTGTGTTGCCAAACGGTTCCACGATGAAGTGTTAGATCGCCCAAATTTATAGAACTTGAGGATGTTGAAGCCAATAGCTAAAAGGCGATAGAGATGACCAAAGGGCAGATCGCCGAGTGGATCGGATATCCCGACTTACTGCGCCGAATGGCCCTTCGCACCATATTTTTGGTGACTATAAATACAATTTCAAACATTATTTTTAGTATCTATGTTTGACATAATCAGTTTTCATAATACATAATTTCTTATCAATTTTAGATAGAGAACTTTGAATTTGGACACAATATTATTCCTTAGCTTTGACGAATTGAAGTTTTCCATATTTGAGAAATTAGAAGTGGGTGCACGGGGACCGCAACCTCTCTATTCATTCGAGCCGTCATGGATTGATCTAACACTTGAAAAGCAGCCCTAAACTCTGCATAGTCACTTGCTCTTCCAAAGGATCGAGCGGAACATGAGGATATTGGGGAGGAGCTTCTTGTTCCTTATTCTCCCTCATATTCCTTCTAGCATAAGATCTTTGAGTAGCGTTATCCTATATAGCATCATATAAGTATTAGGAGACAGACCTTATAGAGTTAAACTGTATCACACGACTCTAGAGTAATGAAAGAAGTGGAGTTTCCTAATCATCTTGTAGCCTGTCATTCATATATGTGGTGCGCTTCACACTCATGAATAAGACATTCCTTGAAGCAAGGCTACTACCTAATGGGCCATGACCATCACCACAACCCGTTGGCTTGACCACGGACCGTGGAAGGTCTAATGGACTTCCCGTAGCCTCAAAGGAGGTTGCCAAGCTAGGAAGGTTCACTAGTCAAAGGACCACGGGAAAAACCATGCGCCGTGGTGCCCTTGACAGTCCGTCCAAGTGGGCGTGACTCCTGACAATAGGCTGCCTAGTTGATGGTACTTAGCTAAATTCCAAAAGGTTTAGTTAATTAATGGGGTCATTTTATATGTGTTTTATTCACCTATTTAGAGTCTTTTAAATCATTAAACACCCCAATTAAATCATTTAGAATCAAACCCCAAATCACTCCTCTCTCAGATATTTCTCTCTCAAGAAAGAACCTAAAGCTTGAAGAAGAAGAATAAGAAGACAAGGGAAGAGGGAAGCGTCCCAGGTCGAAATTCCCCCATTGATTGAAGCTTGGTTAAGGTATGTGAAGCTTAATAATCCATGGGTTCTTCCACCCATGGAGCCTCCATTCTTTTCCCCACTTGTGAAATCCAAAAAACCCAATTCTAGCTAGGGTTGTGCTTGCATTGTGGGTAAGGTTTGGATGTGATTCCAATTGACTGGATACCATCCAATTATGATTGATTTAGCTTTGTTTAATGATACTATGATGATTTCATGATATTTATACGGTAAACCCTAATCTAAATTGATTAATGTGATGTTTGTGGGTTTATGCCATTAGAGGTGAATTTGAAGGTTCATGAGTAATCTTCCTAATTCAATGTTATGAGTAGTAATTGATCAAGATTAAGAATACCTATACGTGAATTGAACTAGAATCTTTACAACATGATTGATGTTGACTTGTAAAGATGAAACTGAACCTTTAAGGAAAATTATGACTAATATCACCTAGTATCAAAGAATGTGATGGAAAGTCTTGTAATCTAGGTTCTTAATGTGCTTCCACTATGTTGAGTCATTGAGAATGTGGATTCATAGTTGTGAATGATGATCATTAGGGCTTAAGCAAGAAGCTAATATGATTAACTTTAGATCCTAAGTCTTTGATAGTAAAACCTACATGTGAATCCAAGGCAAATCAATAGAGTTGTGTTGAGAGACCTTTAACTACTTAATTCACCTTAGGAACCATAGATGGTAGGAAGTGATAGAATCACTTAGGTCATGATGGTATCCTTGTCTAGTGTAGAATTCTAGACATGATATTAAGTATGATTATGCACTTAACATGAAAGACTTCTCACATAGTAATGGTTCTAGGGTGGAAGGGCTTCTCCTAAATAATTGAACCTAAGGCTAGATAGCCTTTATACCTAGGTCATGGATGGTGATAGTTTCTCACACATGGTCTAAAAGAGGTATTAGCATGGATTGGTTGTCAAGGACATATTTCGATTAACTTGAGTCAAAGTGGAGACTAAATGATTATCTTGTGGCATTTATGCCTAGCACCGAGAGGATATTGAAATGAGATGGAGGTTCCCACCTAGTTGAGTTTGGGATTTCATGGAGGTTCCCACTTACATAGTTTGGGCTTCCCACATGGGATCTCTCACCTAGAAGAGTATTGATTTCTCCAAGTGTGTCTCATGAGATGGAAGCCTCACCTAGTGGATTTTAGGTTTCTAGTAGCAATCTTTGTATACCTTAACTACATGCCCCGTATGAAGTTAGCTAGTTGATTCGACTAAGCTAACAAACCGGTCCTACATTGGCAAGTGGACCAAACCTTAATGGTGTGGGTAACACCATTGGAAATTATGTGGTAAATCATATGTTCTCATGTCGGTTAAGGCTATCTCTCAATTAAACAAGATTGGTAATGAACTAAGATTGTGCTTAATGTAGCATCTAATAGAGTTCAAAACTCATGGGCTAAGATTATGCATAAAGTAGCATCTCCTAGAGTCCAATGCAAGCAATGGTCTAAGATTATGCTTGAAAGCGAACCTCCTAGAGATCAAACTAAATAAACTAAGAATATGCTTTGAGTAGTATCTCCTAGAGTTCAAACATGATGAACTAAGATATATCTAGTATTGTATATCCTAGAGTTCAACCTTAATGAACTAAGATGTACTTAATGTAGTGTATCCTAGGGTTCTAAGTAATGAGTGACTAAGACAAGTTAGTGAAGAACCTCATAATGTTCAAGAGTATAAATGGACTTAGATATGCCTAAGGTAGTGCCTCATATAGTCCATAATGATAATGAACCTAGAAATACTAAAATAAGTATCTCATAGGGTCCAACCTTATAATGAACTAAGATTATGCTTTAAGTAGCATCTCCAGGAGTTCAAACATAATGATCTAAGATGTACCTAGTAGAGTACCTCTTAGGGTTCAAAATAAGAAGGAACTAAGATAGACTTAGTAAGGAGTCTCCTAGAGTTCCCATGCTTTAAAAAGAGGGCTAGTCTCTAGTTAACGAACATGTGTAAGATGACCTAAGTAAGTACTTAGTATGAGTAGTAGTATGGGATGCTACTCATGCATTGCACAAGTATGACTAAGGGTTACCTAATGCGTGTTGTCTTACATGAGTAATGCTCAATGGATTGTTGCTGTAGATGCCTTCCAAAATATGATTGACTAAAGGTGATAGTATCCTTGTCTACATGAAGTAAGCTAATAATTATACTAAAGGAGGGTGAATATGACTAGGATGACTTCAAGGTTATGCTTAGTGTGGAAGGTAGTATGGGATGCTTTTCATACATTGCACAAGTATGCCTTGAGGATATTTAGGAGTAAGGTACCCTTATGGTAGAAGGACTTTATACTTAACCATGCATATAGACTATGAATAAGATGACTAAAAAGGGATACTTGGCTTGGGTAGTATTATGGGATGCTATTCTTATTTTGCACATGTATGCTTTTGAGGTTACTTGAGAATGGTGTCAATGATGTTTTTATGATTATGACATCTCTCTTATGCTCATTAATTATGTCTTATGTTGAATTATGTTAATATGATGCGTATGTTGAAGATTATGCTATGACTATGTTGATTTTTCTATGACCATGTTATTATCTCTTATGTTTATGTCTTATGTTGACTAGCCATTTTGAGATGTTTTTATGTTTTGCTAGCTTTCATACTAGGTACATTTTGTACTAACGCATATTGCCTAGATTCTAACCAAATGTAGGGTCTTGGAGATTGAGTTCATTTAGAAGCTATGTTTCTAAGGTGCAAGAAGAGTTAAAGATCTTGGTGAGTCCTCATAGCTTCGAGGACAAAACCCACCTTACCTTTATCTCTTTTATTTTCATGTTGATACTATTGTATGGGCTATGTCCCAAGAGTTTGTTCTAAAAAGTTGTATTAGATGGTTTGAGACAAAGTATAGAAAGTCTTTCGCTTGGTTTTATGAGGAATGACTTCGATTATAAAAGTTTTAAATTTTCTCATATTTCTAATTTATTTTATGTTCAGGATATGCTAAGGGCTTTATTGCGACCCCTTCGGGGTCAAGTACGCCATGTTACATCTAGGGGTACCCTTGGGTCATGACAGTATCTACCCGAGCTGCTCTCCTCATGTTAGGCTCCTCTCGAGTGTATTCATCCCCTATACGCCTAATATCTGCGGAGGAGGAAAGAGTAACCTCAATATCTCTAGCCACATCCTGGGGGACTCCAGCACGCCGGCACAACTCTGTGATCATCACCGGGAATGGAAGTGAGGTATGTCTCTACTTAGGCCTCATGGCCATCTCTTGCTCAATAATAAGCCCCTTGTCAATGCTCTTCTTCGAAAGAATCGACCCAAGGCAGGCCGCCTTAGGATGATGCAAAATGAACTTATTTTAGGAGGGCATAATAGAGCTAGTAATGAATCCAAACCAATAACGCGCTGCTACACTCAAGTCCCTCTTCTCGATCGGGACTCTTGCCTCTATCCCCCTCGGAGTGGTGTCTAAGATGAGGGGCGCCAGCCAGCCCTTGAGCTCATCCAATGATGCGGTAGTGGTAGCCAGGTTGGGGTAGGCAAAGTCTTACCCCATGTCAAGTACAACGTTGATGTGATCATGACTATAGTGCACTATTGTCCGTCGTACCATAATAGACCCCACTGGTCTTAACTCACTGGCCTTCTTCTTGATTATAGGAACCAGGTCACCATATGCAGAGTAGAACTCCCGGATCAATGTAGGAATATAGGGCATCGGGGCCTGCTGAACTACTCAAAATGATGTTACTGGAGTGTCTCACTCACCCCGGAGTATCTGCCATCTAAGCCTTCTGTCGAAAGTAGCTTCTCCTCAAGAATCGTTCGCAACCCATCAGCTTTCAGTCTGTTAAGTAGTTGTGGAGAATGAACCACTGGTGGTACTGGACCTAGAGGGGGTACCAGAGCTGGCACTAAATCTGCTGGGGTGGAAGCTGAATGGATTCTAGCTGATTTAGGGCGAGATCTAGCACGAATCTCAGCCCGCTGGGAATGTAACGGCTGGTCATTCTCAAGCTCAAATAAAGCAGCCCAGGAGTCAGCAACCACTCTTTCCCCTGTCGGAGTTGTGCTTCGGAATTTTAGATGCGGGCATCTTGCCTCCCGTTGGAGGCTCTGTTCTCACCTTTTTAGGAGGATTTGTTCCCCTTCATTGATTACAATACCTCGTGCTCTTTTGCAGAGTGGCATGTCGATGTTTGTCCTTTACATATTTGCAAAACATCAGAAAAAGTTAGAAATAATTCAAGCAAAAGCACAGAAGAAAATAGTTGCAGACAGACTCGCCGAACCGGTCGTCAAGTTACTGAATCTCTTTGGTGAGCCAGATCAGGCTCGTCGAAAGGATTGGCTCAATTTTTTTTTTAGATAAAAGGCATGTCGGCGATGGCAGGGGCCTTTCGGTGAATCACCAATGGAATTCGGCGAGCAAGGATTAACCCCACGAAAGTTACAGTGCATTTAAGGATTATGGGCACAAACAAAGGGCGATCAAGGAAGACCTTCGGCGAGGCACCAAGTGCATTTGGCGAACATAGGATTCTCGCTTAAAGTTATTTAAGATTTTTCAAGATAAAGCATGAAATTAAAGGTGAGAAGGGGGGTTTTGGTGAACCGCTGATTAGTTCGGTGAGCTTCACCCAGCTCGCCAAATGACTCAACATGCCTACTTTCAACCTAACTTCCCAAATTCAACCCCACAGCCCCTGATAAAAAAATAAAACATGCACCCATACAATTAAGCTAAGAATTATTACACCCATGCCCTCGGGATACTCAGACTTCTCCTGGTTTGGCCAAATTTGGCCATTTGACAACTTTCTCCCTTAAGAATGCCATTAACGGTTCTATAATTGGGCAAAATATGTAATTTCATATAAATGCGGGTTACTTAGCCTTCACCTGACTAGACCCATCAACATGCAAGTACAACCCCACAATTTTAATCAATTTTAAAGCATGAAAAACTTGGTAAATCAACATTATAGGCATTACAAGCAAGATATCCAAATTAAAACAGGCACATTCTTACAAAATTATTATCAGAGAGGCCCATCACACATCCCTAAGAAAAAATCAATTAGAAAAGAGTACAAATCACTTAATATAGATTCGAGGTTCAGAAAACCAACCTTAGAAGCTGAATAGATACTTTGAATTGCTAGAGGGCAAAGAAATCCAACTCCGAACACAAATTCGACCACTAAAATGTGATAAAAATGCAAGAAATATGGAAAATTATATGTGGGTGTGAGTTTGGGAATTTTTAAAATGAGGGAAAGTGAAATAATTTGAAAGTTTAAACCTTTGGCCTTTAAAAACCGTCCAGTTCTCGCCCATTCGGCGACATTAGTCTTACTTGCCTACCCACTCGGCGACACGGCGAGTGGGTACTTACCTCACCGAGTTTTACAGGACCTCCAGTTAATGTGGGGGTCCAAATGGTGGACTAAGTCATAATTGCAGACATGGTCGGAGATTCGTCAATAAGCTCCTGGGCTCACTGAGTTTTAAGGACTCTAATTTAAAAGTGGCTTGAGTCCAACGGTGGTACAAGTCGGGCGCACTGACCTCTTTGACGAGTCACCGACTGGACTTTTGCTCGCCAATCTTCACTTTTCAAACACCTTCCACACTTTGACCTACACAATCAACACACCATTATTTCTAAAGCAATAAAAACTTGGGTTGCCTCCTAAAAATATCCTTAGTTAACGTCGTGGCATGATGCAAGTCCCAACTTAAGTTCCATTAGTGGGGTTTGCCTCATTTTCATAAGGTAACCCCTCTTCTGGCTCTGGGTAGAGACAAAACAACACTTGGTCCATTTGGGACTTTAGTAGCAGAATGAAAATTGAATGAGAGGTTGGCATCTGATTTAGTATCAAGACATTCTCTCTTATCTCCTCCAACACTCTGTCGTGCTCTTCGACTTTCTGTAGAATGAGTAGGAGGACCTCTTCAATTTGACCACCTTTTTTCTTCTTCATCTTTCGACGCTCGTGTGGGGGGATGTACCTATCCTTCTTTTTGTACACTACCTCCAATTCCATGACTTTTTTGGCCAAGACATCCAGCTGAGTCAACAATGTGGCCAATACTTGTTCTTTTTCTTTCTCCTTTTTGGTCTTGGCCATGAGATCAAGGAGTTGGGCTGCTTTAGCATAGGGTAACTGATGAGACCACTTGGAGAGATTTGGTTAGCCACTATTCTATTTTCGAGGCCAAGACCCCGGTAAAGACATTGTAGAAGCATCTGATCTGGAATCCAATGAGTTGGGCACTGCTGCAATAGGGTCTTAAATCTTTGCCACAACTCATAAATGGCCTCACCCTCCAATTGCTTTAAATTTAGGATTGTATTCCTAAGAATTATCAATCTCAAAGAAGGGTGGTCCATTGGTTTACCGTTGCTACAGAGTATTCTACAATTCAATTCTCAAAACAACAACACACAAACCAGAACTAAAAATAAGTAAGTTAAACTATAACTAACAAGAACCACATTCAACTTAACTAAATATTCTCAACAAACACCACTCTCTGGCAGCGGCGCCATTTTGATTTCATGTATCAGGACACTTCATCCAATACTAAGTGTCAACGATCGTTAATCAGTAATATAACCCATCTAAATGAGTTGGGGTCGAATCCCACAAGGAGTGGTACGTGTTTGAGAATTCAATAGCAAAGTACAAATATGTTCAATTCAATTAAAGGAATAGATATTTACGAATAAAAACATATTTCAAATTAGAGGGTGACACAAGTGTTAAATAAGGGGGTTTTGGTTTTAACTATCAGCTACAACAACAATAAATAACACGAATTAGCAGGTATTGAGACGGGTTCTTGGCATGTGATTGGATTACAGGCTAAGTTAGACAAATGGGTAATTGAAACTGATAGTAAATAGTTGTAAATCAGTGAATAAGCTAGACTTTAGTGGGATAAGTTTTCTCTCAAACAATTTACCCCGAATCAAGTAAGTTTCTCTCGAACACCAACAAGCAGCAATTAAGAATATCCTACACTTTACTCCATTCACTCTCTCGAGCTGAATGTGTGGAAAAAGGTTTAGGATTCACTCGCTCGATCTGAAGCCATGACAACCCAATAACCACAGACCATCAATTCAATAATCTTGGTTTTAAAACCTCTCTCTCGATCAAGCTAAAAACACGAAGGTAGCGTTGCATTTGCATCTACAACCCTTAAAATTAAACCACAATTACTAATTGAAATCACTTTTAAAAAGCCTTTAAACTATCAATTAAAAATATACATAAGCTAAATCAACCCATAATCACATAATCACACCCAAAGAATTGAGGTTTTAGCTAGACCTCATATAAAGATAGATATCGTTACCAAATTGTGTTTGCATCAACTAGGTAAGATTAATTTTGTCTTTACAAAAGTCCAAATTGAAGAATCTCAAAGGCCCACTTTCAATTTCTCAAAAATGGAAAACTTCAATTCTTCCAAGGTAAGGAAAAGTATGTCTCAAAACTCCGAGTTCTAACTCAAAAACTCTCTATTCTGAAAACTGATAAATGATCACTGATACTAAACTAAATGTTCAAAAACGTATTGATAGTCACCAAAAATAAGCTGCGAAAGAACATTCGGCGTAGTTAGTTGGGATCGCCAATCAAATCGGCGATCCGCCCTTTGGTCAGTTCCATCGCCTTTTTTCTTTGGCCTTCAGCATCTCCAAGTTTTGTAACTTTGGGCGATCCAATCACTTCATTGCCGAACTATTTGGTGACACATCGATTGGTCCTTTCTCTAGCCGACTTGATTTTCTCCTTCAGGGCTTGGCACACTGGAACTTTAGGTGAGGTAATACCCACTCCGCAACTCACCCAATGGATTAGGCGATCAACATTCCTTCATTCTTTCAGCTTCCTTGTTCCTTTTTTCCCCATTAGTGTCCATGCTTTGTTCCTCAATCCAATACCTAAATATCAAGGATTTAACATCAGTTATTGGCACAAAATAAGCATTTGAGAACACTAAATATATCTAAATAAAGCCCTAAATGAGTCGAAATCATGAACTCGTCAAGCAGCAAATATTAATTCACTGAAATCCTAGACTAGTCACACCCAACAAGAGGAAACCATTCTTCGAACTCATAACAGAGGAAAAAGTGAAAATGTTTGGGAAGAAGAGGAAGAAGACATCGATAATACAGGGTCACCAAAAAATCCTCCCCGGAGGCAATACACGAAGATGGATTTTCAATGATTTGAAGGAGAAGACCCTACATGTAAGATTGTGAAGGCAGAAAAATATTTCTACTACTACCAAACTTCAGATGAACATAAAGTTAACATTGTTGCTATGTCTATGGAATGTGATGTGCTTGATCTCTTCTCTGGGATTAATCATGAATGAACTTTGCTCTAATGGGAAGAACTTGTTAAAGAATTGCAAGAATATTATGGGCTTGTAGAGTTTCAAAGTCCAGATGATCATCTGTATAGAATGCGACAAACTAGTTTGATACATGAGTACCGTCAAGAATTTGCACAACGTTCATCTAGAGTCATAGACTGGCCAGATCACTCTCTCTTAGGGGTCTCCATGAATGGGCATAAAGAAGAACTCAAATCAGATGTGAGAATTCATAATCCTAGAACTGGTTATAAAGTCATGAGACTTGCAATAAAATTTGAGCAAAAAGTAGTTCCAATTGTGGGATTGTCAAATCTTTCACGATCCAACACAATCCAAATTGGTTTTGCACGTGATGTTCCTTACCAATCAGTAGGCAACAAACATGTATCATAAACAAATCCTAATTCTGCACAGATGTGTCCTGATCCTTCTCTAAATCTTTCTTGGGAGATGGAGACGCTAAATCGCATAGCCAAATGACTCTGTTTTAGGTGTAATGAAATTTTTCACCAGGTCACCCTTGCAAGATAGCATCTCTCACTATTAGGGAGGCAAATGACAACATTGAAGGTGGTGAATTGGTAGAACAAATGCAAAGTGACATTATTGATGGTGATGCAAGTACAAATGACCTTGCTGAAATTTCATTCCATGCCTTTCTAGGTAACACAACATGCACAATGATGAAACTTCAAGGGACCTTAAATGGACGTAAGGTGCTATTTCTTGTGGATAGTGGGTCATCCCACAATTTAATCTCTGAATTTTTTTTTGATGATTTACAGTTGCCTATTAAAGTGTTGCCCTATTTTGGAATTCATATTGGCAATGGAGATATCATACGTTGCAATAATTTGTGCCAAAATCTTGTTGTGAAATTCCCCGGATAAACTATTGATCAAGATTTTATCCTTTCTCTATTGGAGGAGCAAATTTGGTGCTTGGAATTAAGTGTTGCTTCTTTAAATATAGTCCAAGCTAACATGAATAAGATGTTTTTATATTTTTAATTTAAATGGAAAGCGATATAAGCTTCAAGGGGTTCAACAAGAATCAAATGCACCAGTTGCTTTTCAGTATTTTTCCTAGGAGGCTAATACTTAAGGTTATTATCACAAATTTGTGAAGGGTTATGACATGATGGCTCGACCACTCACTGAACTTACCAAGAAAAATTCTTTTCAATGGTCCAACTTAGCTGAGAAAGCATTCCAACTTCTAAAGCAAGATCTAACAACTGTTCTGGTACTACAACTTTGAGATTTCACTCAACCATTTGTGGTGGAATGTGCTGCTTCTTCAGAAGGAACAGGGGCTATTCTTCTTCAAGATGACCAGCCTATTGCTTATTATAGTAAGGTATTTCTTTTTCCAGTCATTTGAAGTCTTACTTATGACCGTGAATTGCTTGCTCTTGTTTTAGCTTTGCAGAAATAGAAACACTACCTCCTGGGCCATCATTTTTATGTCCAAACAGACTATTGAGCAGAAAATATTATCAATGAAATTGATTCCCTTCGACTTCAAAATTGTATAAAAAGCTAGGAAAGATAATTTGGGAGATAATTCTATTTCAAAGAGGCCATTAAATGTTGAATTTCTGGCACTTGCTAGTCCTGTACCGATGGATTTTTCCAATTGGCAAAATGCTTTCCAAGCAGATACATAAAATCATGAGATTATTCAGCTATTCAACATGATCCTTCCTTACAACAATATTTTCATCTTGTGGATCAGAAACTTTATTTCAAGGAAAGGTTGGTTTTTCCGGATTAATCTTCAATTAGACAAAAGCTTCTCTCAGAGTCTCACAAAACACCTTCTACCGGGCGTGGAGGATATTTTAAAAACTTGAAGCGCCTTTCCTCCAACTTTTTCTGGCCAAGAATGAAGCATGATGGTAAGGTCTTTTGTTCAGAACTTTTTTGCTAGTCAACAAGCCAAATACCAAGTTTTAGCACCTACTGGACTTCTACAATCCTTGCCTATACATGATAGAAGTTTAGAAGATGTCTCACTTGACTTCATTGTACGACTTCCCAAATTGGGTAGTTTTGATACAATTTTGGTTGTCGTAGATCATCTCAGCAAGTATTCCCATTTCATCCCACTTTGTCACCCATATACTACCAATATTGTTGCTAAGGTATTTTTCAAAGAAATTGTGCGTGTTCATGGCATTCCTCAGTCAATTCTATTTGATCGGGATGCTATCTTTCTCCTTGCTTTTTGACAGGAGCTTTTTCGAGTTATCCAAACATGGCTAAGAATGGGTACATCTTATTATCCACAATATGGTGGATAAATAGAGGTGGTTAAGAGATGCTTCGAATCGTATATACGATGCTTTATTGTCACAACCAAGGGGTACACCCTAGATGTAACATGGCACATAGAACCCCGAAGTACTCAATGTAAGCCACTTGACATATCATAACATAAGATAATAAAAAGGATACGGAAATTTTAAAACTTTCTTTACATTTGAAGTCTATATGAAAGCAAGCGGAAGTCTTTAATAGTTTGTCTCAAACCATCTAAAACCACATGAATAAATCTTTGGGATTCACCCCATAAAATATTCTAAAACTTAAAAAAAGACATAAAGGTAATGGCGGCTTTATCCTCGATGCTATGAGGACTCACCAAATCTTCAACTCCTTTGCAGTTCTAGAAACCTATCCTTAAGAATGGAACTCAATGTCGCCGGACTCTACATTTGATGAGAATGTAGGCAAGAGTATGTGTTAGTAAAAAGTGTACTAAATATGTTATCTAGCATAACATGATAAGAGAATAACACAAGGGTTAGCCAACATAAGATATAAGTCATGAACATAAGAGACAATAACATAATCATAAGCATAATCTCCATCACAGACATAATATGAGCATAAGTCAACATAAGGCATAATCCAATAACATAGGAAATACCACATATTCATAAGATTAGTCCATACTAAAATCCTCTTAACATAAGATAGACTTCATAGGTAACCTTTAAGTCATACTTGTGCAATGCATAGATAAGACCCCATAATCCCACCTAGGCTAAGTACCACTTGTAGGCGATCATACCTCTTATCATTTTTTATCTCATACTTTAGATTACTTCTCATAGACAAGGGAATCTCACCTTTAGTCAATCATAACTTGGAAGTCACCTATTGAAACAATCCATCTAAACATACATCATACAAGAGAAACACCTCTTAGGTAACCTTAAGTCATACTTGTGAAATGCATGGATAAGACCCCATAATCCTACCCATACTAAGTAATCCTTTAGGTACTCGTACTTATACTTCTTGGTTAGAGACTAGTCCCCCTCATTATTATCTTGAACACTAAGAGATACTTCACTAAGCATTTCTAAGTTCATTTTACTCTTGGAACACTAGGAGGTTCCTCTCTATGTATGTCTTAGTTCATTTTTGAACTTTGGGAGATACTTTTTAAAACACATCTTAGTTCCAAGGATACAAAGATTAATACTAGAAACCCAAACTCCACTAGGTGAAGGCTTCCATCTCATGAAACCTAATTTTGGAAACCCGGACTCTACTATGAGAGAGTTCCCCATTTACCTTGGATAGTTCGGACATCAACTAGGTGTGGTTCTCCTTTCAACATGGTGTCCGAATCCTACCTTGTATGAATTTCCATCTCATTGTCATATCCACTTGGGGTCAAACATTAACCACTTAACTTACTTATTAAGTCTTACTTAACATTCATGTCTCCTGGACTGATGTCCTTGAAAATCAATCCATGTTCAAGTGATTCTTTCACTTCACGCATTTCAAGCATTCATAAGGTAGATTAGGTAGGTGTAGGCCTTCTACCACAATTCTATCCATTACTCTTCTATTCTCATCTAGAATTTACTCTCAAAGCCTTAATATACATAATTGATCATATTAACTTTACTCTCAAAGCCCTACTGATCAACATTCATGACTACAAGCCTTACTCTAAAAGCTTTACCTCTTACAATCATCATACATATCTAGATCACAAGACATTCTAGTCACAAGCTTCATCTTTAAGCAATTCTAGTCATATATCATCATAAAGACTCAATCTCAATCATTACTAGTCATGATCAATCATATATACTAAATTCTAATTCAATTCATGTTCACATGCTTCTGTTCTTGAACAATTGCTATACATATCATCAATTCTAGAAGATAACCTATGAATCCTTAATTTTACTTCACAAGGCATAAACCTACATTCTTCAATTTCATCAATTAGACTAGGGTTACAATAGAAATATGTAATATAATCATAATATCATGATTCACTACTAATTCAATCATAAACAATCAATATCCAATTAATTGGATTCATACTCAACTAAACCCACAATATAGGAAGGAACCCTAACTAGAATTGGGGATTCATCTTCACAATTGGGGGAATTCTAGGGGGATCCATGGATGAATAAGCTAACATACCTTGGATACAAAGCCCTACAAAGCTTGCAACAATGGAGTCTTGACCTAGCTTTAACCCCATAGGTTGGGGTCGTGGGTCAAGACCTGCTTTGTTCTGCAACTTGTGTCCTCTGAGAAGCACCTACGGAGGTGCAGGGCACTCTGTACCCCCACCCACGGTCCGTGGGTGGTGAGGTCGTAGGTCATGGCAGTTTTTCATGTTTTAGTTTTAAGTGACGGGTTTGAGGGTTAAGTCATTAGTTAGTTAGGGGTCAAGGGAGGTCGGTTAGTTAGTTATTTAGCCACATATATAAGCTTAATAGGCCCCTAAACTAAATCATTTAACCCATTCTTCTAAGACCCCAATTTCTATCAAATACTTCTCTCTCTAGAAGTGAAGGAGAAGAAGAAGAAGAAGAGAAGGAAGAGGGGAAGATTTCCTCCATTTTTTCAAGCTGGTTTTAGGGCTATTAATTGGGGTATGTTAGATTAATCATCTATGGATTCTTCCACCCATAGCACCCCCTAGGTTTTCCCCCAATTGTGAAGTCAAAAACCCAATCTAGCTAGGGTTTCCTTCTACATTATGGGTAGGGCTTAGGTATGATTCCAATCTACTGGATAATACATAATTAAGATTGTATTAACATTGAATTGTGATATTATGATGAATTCATGTGATTTCTATGGTAAACCCTAGTCTATTTGATGGATATGATATTTTATGGGTTTATGCCATTAGAGGTGAAATTGAAGGTTCATATGTGATCTTCTTAAATCAATGTCATGTGCAGTAATTGTTCAAGGTTAGGATCATATAACTATGAATTGAACTAGACTTTATTGAATATGAAGGAACTTGACTTGTAAAGTTGAATTTGAACCTTTATGACTAATTGTGACTAGAATCACCTAGTAATGAAAGATGTGATCAAAATACCTTGAAATCTAGGTATAATGATAAAGTTAAGAAAGAAAGCTTGATAAAAAGGCTTGTGATCATAATAGTTAGGGCTTTAGAGTGAAGCTAATACGATTAACTATTGATGCTAAGGCTTTGAGAGTAAAGTCTAAATGAGAATATAAGCTTAATAGATAGAGTTATGGTGGAAGATCTTTACCTACCTAATCTACCTCATAAAGGCTTGAATATGTGAAGTGATAGATTCACTTAAGTCATGATGATATAAATGTCTAATGTAGAATTCTAGGTATGGTTTTATGCATGCATATAGCATGACAAGAAAGGCTCTCTCACATAGAATGATTCTAGGTTGAAAGATTTGCTTACCTAAGATGAATATAAGTCATAGGACTATGAAATGTTATGAGGCTTGTGGTGATTCCCCTAAATGACCTTTGGATGAAAGGAATGTGGGGTGAGTTACCTTACTCCTAATAAGTTAAATATGAGGTGATTATCCATGTCATGATGTGGGTAGTGTGAGGTGATTACCCTTTATATATGTGTGACTCCCAAGGCAAGAGGTGATTACCCATTAGCCTTTATGTTGATCATGGAGGAGATTACCTATGATCCTTATGTGTTAATGTGGAGGTGAATACCTACATGACACATTAATATTGATATGGAGGCAAATACCTATATCACCTTAATATTGATATGGAGGCAAATACCAATATCACTTTAAAATGGACATGGAGGCGAATACCTATGATTCATTAATTTGTATGACTTGTGGAGACACCCCTTGTCCTTATAATTCACTAAGTATGTGTGACAAGAGGTGATTACCCTTATTTGTATGATTCCATGATATATATGGCTTGAGGTGATTCCCCTTGCCTTTCATGATGAACTAAACTTTTATGCCTTGAGGTGACTCCCCCATGCATTTGTGAACATGAGCATGACTAGTTTGAATTGTAGGTCTAGATACCTCTCCACTTCATGCATGATAAAGAAGTAATTGCCCTTGTCTTTACGATGTTAAGAAATGATGAAAATGAATTATGAACCTAGAGTGTCTAGCTTAGCATGGGTAGGATTATGGGGTCTTGTTCATGCATGGCACAAGCTTTCCTTAAGGTGACTCATGATGTGTTTCTCTTATATGATGTATGCTTAGATAGGATTGTGCCATAGTTGCCTTCCTTGACATGATATGATTGATTAAAGTTGATACTTCCCTTGTCTATATGAAGTAAGTTAAGGAATGAGACAAAATGAATGGTAAGTATTCATATGGTGGCTTCAAGGTAATGCTTAGTGTGAATGGTATTATGGGATTCTATTCATGCATTGCACAACTTTTCTTTGAGGTTACTTAAGAGTTTAATACTCATATGATATGAAAGCTTAAGACTTGACCATGTATATAGATTTTGATTAAGTTGACCAAAATAGGATACTTAGTTTGGGTGGTATTATGGGATGCTATTCATGCTTTGCACATGTATTCTTTTGAGGTTACTTGAGAATGTTTCTATTATGGTACAGATGATTAAGAGTCAATGCTCATATGATGCTTATGTTGGAGACTTTGCTTATTCTGATGATATTGTCTCTTATGCTTATGATTTATGTTTCATGAAGTATTTCATATTATATTGGATTATGTCTTATATTGACTAACCCTTGTTTTATGCTCTTATGATTATGCTAGCTAACATATATAGTACATTTTGTACTGTTAGCATACTTTGCCTATGTTCTAATCAAATGTAGGGTTTGGAGACTTGAATGCTATCTTGAAGCTAGGTTTCTAAGGAGCTAAGGAGTTGAAGATTCTGGTGAGTCCTCATAGCTTCGAGGACAAAACCCACCATTTCCTTTGTCTTTTATTTCATGTTTTAAGACTATTGTATGGCCTATGTCCCAAGAGTTTAATCTAAACTGTATTAGATGGTTTGGGACAAAGTATAGAAAGACTACCGCTTGTTTTTATGAAAATGACTTCGATTGTAAAAGTTTTAAATTTTCCCGTATTTTCTATTATCTTATGTTCATGATATGATAAGGGCTTGTATGAGACCCCTTCGGGGTCAACTACGCCGTCTTACTTCTAGGGCATACCCCTGAGTGGTGACAGGCATGCTCATATGTTCATCTCATGAAGTTCTATAGGCAACTTTACTGAATGCACTACAACATTAGGAAAAACAATGCACATAAGTAATTTTTTTTATTAAGTTTTAATCTTTTTCATGAACATGCATCATATAAGGAAATCATGGCAACACATAAGCACACAATGACCTTGCAACCTAAGCACACTATCTCATCCTTGAGAGCAAACCTAAATGGACTTTCTAAGCACCATTCATGCTAAATACAACTTTCAAGGTCTAACATATAAAGTTACAAAAGACCAAATAATACCGAAATCTAACAAAGCATAAAACACATACAAGTAGTCACATCCGGAAGTCACTCTTGTTCATCTCTAGCTTGGAGAACATAGAACCTATTCTTCTTTTGAGAATTCTCTTCTAGACAACTAGAAGCAACTTGATTATCCTCTCTTCCCTTCGCCTTAAGCACCGGGCAATCCCTCATTTTGTGCCCACTCTTTCCACAACCATCCATGTCGGCTACGCACTTACCATAGGGATTCCTTCCACAGTTGATGTGAGTACGCTTAGGTAATGGAGACCCACTACCTTTCTCTTGGTTAAACCTAGGGGTGTTGGGGGAAGCTTTACCGGAATGTCTTTGTTTTACCCTAGGTGTAGCTTGTCCCTCGGAATTTGCATTAGAAAAGTTACCATCATTGGTCCTAGCTCTTTTTGCCTACCTATTCTTTTCCTTTATTTTATCTTCCTCCATTTGTTGGGCATACACCATAATACATGAGATATCCATAATATCAAGGATCATTGCTGCATGACATTCTTTAGCTACTATATGGGACACTCCTGTCATAAACCTACTCATCATATCCCTCGAATCTGACACCATAGATGGAGCATACTTGGATAGTTGGGTGAATTTAAAGGCATACTCCTTAACGCTCATGCTACCTTGCTAAGGTTAATGAACTCTTCTACCTTAGCTTCCCTCAACTCTCGGAGAAAGAACCTATCAAAAAATGCTAGTTTGAACAATTCCCACTCTATTGGGCCCGCTCCTACCGGCCTAGCATCTTTCTATTGCTCATACCATATTTGAGCAACATCCTTCAATTGGTAAGCGGCTAGTTCTGATTTTTGCTAATAAAATCACCCCCATGATAGCAAGCACCTTATTAATCTCATCTAGAAACCCCTTAGGATACTCTTACACTTTGGAGCCATAAAACTCCGAAGGATTAATCCTCATAAAATCCGTCACCCTTGAAGAAGCCATACCCACTACTTGATTCACCGGAGCTACCACCTCTCTATTGGCTTGCACCGTCAAGTCTAGAGCCGATAATTGGATAGTAGACCTAAACTCCGCATGGGTAACATTCTCAACTAGAGGATCAATTAGAGCTTTAGGAGCTTGTAGAGGAGCTTGGGGAGGAGCCTCTTAGTCTACATTGTCTTCCTCATCCGGCCTAGCATTTTTCCTTGTATTAGCCATATCCTGAAAACTATAGGGCACGGATTAGGAGAAAGACTTACTAAAAGCTAAAATCTATGACACGAGTTAGAGAATGAAGAAGTGAAATTTCCTACTCATCTAATAGCTTCATATTCATAAATGTGGCACGCTTCACACTTATTAACAATACTCTACTAGACGTAGTTTTGAGACAATCCTAGAATTATTTTAAACCATGTGCTCTGATTACCAAGTTTTTCACGACCCGGGGGTACACCCTAGATGTAACATGGCACATATAACACCAAAGCAGTCAATGTAAGCCACTTATCATATCATAACATAAGATAATAGAAAATATATGGAAATTTTAAAACTTTTCTTTACATTCGAAGTCTTTATGAAAGAAAGCGAAAGTCTTTATGAAATAAAACGGAAGTCTTCAACACTTTTTCTCAAACAATCTAAAACCACATGAATAACTCTTTCGGACGCAGCCCATACAATAGGCTGAAACATAAAAAAAAAAGACATAAAATTAATGGTGGCTTTATCCTCGATGCTATGAGGACTCACCAAATCTTGAACTCCTTTGCACTTCTAGAAACCTATCCTAAAGAATGGAACTTAATGTCGCCGGACCCTACATTTGATGAGAATGTAGGCAAGAGTATGCATTAGTACAAAATGTACTAAATATGTAAGCTAGCATAACATCATAAGAGCATAACATAAGGGTTAGCCAACATAAGACATTAGTCATGAACATAAGAGACAATAACATAATCATAAGCATAATCTCCATCATATGCATAATATGAGCATAGTTCAACATCGGGCGTAATCCAAAAACATAGGAAATACCACATATTCATAAGCTTAGTCCATCCTCAAATACTCTTAACATAAGAGAAATATCATAAGTAACCTTAAAGTCATACTTGTGCAATGCATAGATGAGACCCCATAATCCCACCTAGGCTAAGTACAAATTTTAGGCCATCATACCTCTTTATCATATTTGATATCATCCTTTAGCTTATTTCTCATAGTCATGGGAATCTCTCACCTTTAGTCAATCACAACATTAAAGGCAACTATAGAAACAATCCATCTAAACATACAGCATACAAGAGAAACACTTCTTAGGTAACCTTAAGTCATACTGGTGTAATGCATGGATAATACCCCATAATCCTACCCATACGAAGTACCTCTTTAGGTCCTCATACTCATACTTCTTGGTTGGAGACTAGTCCCCCTCCTTAAGCCTTGGAACACTATGAAACACTCACTTCAACATACATTTCCTTATTAATTTGAACCCTAGGAGATATTTCTTAATCATGTCTAAGTTCATTATTATCTTGAACACCAGGATATACTTAACTAAGCATGTATAAGTTCATTTTACTCTTGGAACACTAGGAGGTGCCTCTATATGTATGTTTTAGTTCATCTTTAAACTCTAGGAGATACTTTTTAAAACACATCTTAGTTCCATGGATACAAATGTTTCTACTAGAAACCCAAATTCCACTAGATAAAGGCTTTCATCTCATGAGACCTAATTTTGGAAAACCCGGACTCTACTATGTGAGAGTTCCCCATTTACCTTCGATAGTCCGGACATCAACTTGGTGTGGTTCTCCTTTCAACTTGGAACCCGAACCCTACCTTGGGTGAACTTCCATCTCATTGTCGTATCCACTTGGGGTCAAGCATACAACCCTTAGCTTACTTATTAACTCTTACTTAATATTCATGTCTCATGGAAGGATGTCCTTGACAATCAATCCATGTTGAAGTTATTCTATCACTTCATGCATTCAGGCATTCATAAGGTAGATTAGGTAGGTATAGACCTTCTACCACAAATTTTTCCATTACTCTTTTATTCTCATCTAGACTTTACCCTCAAAGCCTTAACATACATAATTGATCATATTAGCTTTACTCTCAAAGCCCTATTGATCAACATTCATGACTACAATCCTTACTCTCAAAACTTTACCTCTTACAATCATCATACATATCTAGATCACAAGACATTATAGTCACAAGCTTCATCTCTAAGCAATTATAGTCATATATAATCATAAAGACTCAATCTCAATCATTACTAGTCATGATCCATCATATATACTACATTCTAATTCAATTCATGTTCACATGATTCTATTCTTGAACAATTTCTATACATATCATCAATTCTAGAAGATCACCTATGAATCCTCAATTTCACTTCACAAGGCATAAACACACATTCTTCAATTTCATCAATTAGACTAGGGTTAGCCATAGAAAACATATAATATCATCATAATATCATGATTCACTACGAATTCAATCATAAAAAAATAATATCCAATCAATTGGATTCACACTCAACAATACCTACAATATAGCAAGGAACCCTAACTAGAATAGGGATTCATCTTCACAATTGGAGGAATTTTGGAGGGGCTGCATGGATGGAATAATCAATGGATGAATAATATAACATACCTTGGATACAACGCCATACAAAGCGTGCAACAATGGAGTCTTGACCTAGCATGAACCCTTCCTCATCTTCTTCTTCTTCTTCTTCTTGACTTTTTAGATAGAGAATTTCTTGGAGGGAATTGGGTTCTTTTAGGTGAATTGAAATAATGACTAGGATCAATGTATTTAGGGGTCTGATAGATTTTTATAGGTGGTCTAATCTCTAATAAAATGACACCACTTAATAACTAATTAATTCTAGAACCTTCCCTTACCCCCTTCACTAAACAACCTAAGACATTACTGCCCCCAACCCACGAGACCACGCCCACGGGCCGTGAGTCCACCCACGGTCCATGTAGGTCATCCGTTGATGGGGTTCTACAGGTTCACATTTTGGTGTCTTGACCCACAACCCCTTCCCACAGGGCGTGGGTCCATCTATTGAGCGTGAGTCCTTCCGTAGGTGGACTATTTTGGTTAGTTTCTAGAAGTTGTTTTAGGTGGTTGGTCCTTGGGGAGTCGTACCTTGACGCTCTAACCTTAAACCCCTTATTTTAAGTACGGGCAGTAAATTTATACGACTATAACACTCACATCAAGCTCTAGTTGACCTACTAAACTATGAGGTGTAACATTTTTTATGGAACAGCCTCGTACATGGAGTCAGTATCTGGCATGGGCAAAGTTTTTTTAACATGAGATTCCATTCGTCCACAAAAATTACCCCATTCAATGTTTTTTATGGTAGGCACCCTCCATAAATTTCTACTTTTGTTCATGGAGAAACACGCATTGCTGAACTTGAAGAACAACTTTTGAATCGTGATGCCATGCTGAAATTTCTCAAGGATAACCTTTTAAAGGCTCAAACTCGAACGAAACAATAAGCTAGTTCTCATCGTCGAGATGTTACATTTGAAGTTGGAGATTATCGTGTTCAGCCTTACCGTCAACTTTCTTTGGATGCAGGTATGATAAATCATAACCTCAATATTTTGGACCATATAAAATTGTTCTATGTGTTGGACCTGTAGCATATGAATTGGAGCTTCCTGCTTCCTCTAGAGTACATCCAATTTTTCATTTATCTTTGTTCTGTACAGCTCATGGTCAACAAGTTGTTATAACACCAGCCCCTCTTTCTCTTAATGAAGATTGGGAACTCACCATATCTCCTGCCAAGATTCTTGCACATCGATGGATTAAAGAAGCTGGTTCTTCTTCTTTGGAATTTCTCATTCACTTGTTTGACCGTCTAGTTGAAGAACCTAGTTGGGAAAACTATGATATTATTACAGATCAGTTTCCTTCTTTTTGCCTTGAGGACAAGGAGAATTTTGAGGGAGGATGCACTGATACGAATACACCTTTAAGGACTTATTCAAGAAGAAAATAAAGGGGAGCAACATGTAGAGATAATCTATCTTAGTTTATCTATCTTAGTATCATTGTTTTAAGTAGGATAAAATATATAAACAGTAATTATCAATAATATTTATAAGTAGAAGTTATTACTAGCAGGCAGTAGCAGTTATTTACAGCAGTAACTATTTCCGTCTCTATCTATTATGAGTTATCTTATGTTTACTATAAATAATTGTATTTTGGGAAAATTTTAGGAGGGAAAAATATTATTATTTTCTTTATATCTGGAGATTTTTCCACTCCATACATACATTGTTACTGGTTAATGTAGTGTTTAAGAATCTTGCACTTTATTTAACTAGTAAAGTTTCATTTTCATTTCGTTTAATCTTAGTTTCTATCAAGCACACACGAAAAATAATGAAAATCACCTAATTCGTTGAAATTAGCCCAGAAATGCCCAAAATGGATTTTGAAAATGGTTAGATTTTATGTACTACTACCTCAATTCTGTAAAGAAGGTTTCTTAAAGGTTTCACAAAAAAATTGTTCAGAAGAAATATCACCAAAATATTCATGGGCTTACACACACGAAAACTAAGAAAATCATCTAATTTTTATAAATTGGCACCGTAATGCCCAAAATGGACTCTAAAAATGGTGATATTGTACATACTGCTCCGCTAACTCCCTACGGAGGGTTTCGTATAAGTTTCACAAATAAATCGTTCAAAAACCGTATCACCTAAATATTCACGGATACAAACAAAAACATAGAAAATCAATTTTTTATTGTATATTGGCCCCCAAATACGCAAAATAGAAACTAAAAATGGTGAACTATATGTACTGCACCGCTAACCCTCTACAGAGGGTTTCATAAAGATTTCACAGTGAAATATTCTAGAATTCATATCACCAAAATATTAATGGGAGTTCACACGAAAAACATAGAAAAATTGTGTAATTCATTTAAATTGACTCCTAAATGCTTAATACGGACTCTAGAAATATAGTGCTCCCCCACCTACCTACATAGGGTTCCATGAAGGTTTCACAAAGAAATCATCTAGAAGCCATATCCCCAAAATATTAATGGGCTAACACACATAAAAAGTTGACAAAATTTCTTAATTCATGTAAATCGGCCCTTAAATTCCATAAATAGACTCCGAAAATGGTTAGATTGTATGTATTGCTCACTAAAATCCCTACGAAGGGTTCCATAAAGGTTTCACAAAGAAATCATCAGAAATTCGTATCACCAATATATTCAAGGGCTCATTATAACACCCCATATTCGAGAAAAGGGAAATTTACCCATTTCAAGAAGTTGCAGGTGCCAACCCACGCTGACCACCCACGGCCCGTGGATAGGACCACGGATCGTAGGTGCGGTCTGTGGTTAACACACTGGCACTGCTCAAATAGGGTCAGAACCACGGCCGGACCAATGGACTGTTGGTGGAACCCTGGTTCGTTCTTGTGGCCTGTGGTCCATGGCCTTCGATTGGAGTTTCTAACCACCCTTGACAGCCATGTAGGATAGTCCGTCGTCTTGACCACAGTCTATCGGCAGTGGCCATGGGTCATAGATGACAGTTATTTTCAAGGGGCAGTTGAGTATTTTCTTAATTAATTAACTCCTATACTATATCTTTTGCCCTTCATGAAGACGACTATATAAGTGTTTTGAACCTCCAAGTAAGCCCATTCAAGTCATTCTTCCAAAATCACAAAAGAAGATCAACTCTCCTTTCCAAAATATTTTTCTCTCTAGAAATCTTGAAGAAGAAGGATTCAACCTAGGGTTTCAAGGCAACTTTAAATTCCTCCGTTGATGAGTAGCATTCGTCTTTGAGGTATGATAATTTTAATTCATAGATTTCTTCCATTCATGGAGTTCTCAAATTCCTCTATTTCAAAGTTATAATTTCCCAATTGAGTTAGCATTTTCTTCAATTGTCATGATTTCTTTTCATTATTGATTTAAATGATTGAATTATGATCTCTTATGTATGAATTGATGAAATACTATGGTTTTATGATTATTTTCCCCATGAACCCATGTAATCCCCATGTTTTCAAGTTATGATCATGTGATATGTGATTTTGATTATAAAGGAATAGTTTTGTGAAATTAAGATGTATAGCTAGCTTTACATGAATTTATGATGAAATCTATATATAACCCTTGTTTTCAAAATATTGATGATTGAAATTGGGTTTTGAACCTTGAAAGGTAAATTATGAATTTATGCATTTGCTTATGAAATTAATGCAAATGTTTTAAGGATGCTATGAGAGTAAAGTATCAACGATGATCATGATGTGTTATTGAAAGGATTTTCTCATATACACATAAGAGCTAGATGCGAAAGTTTTTCTTACATAATAAAGTATTCTAAAGTTGAAAGGCTTTCTCACCTAATTGAATCAAAGATTAAGAGTTATCCTAATGAATCTAGCTTCGATTGGTTAATTAAAGATACATTTCCATGGATGACGACTTATATTGAATTAGCAAGATGACGTGCATTTCCATGGATAATAAGAACAAGAAGAAATGACTATTCTATGGGATTTATGTTTAGCACCGAGAGGATATTGAGATGGAAGCTCTCCCGTGAGTAGAGGTCGGGTTTCTAGAAGCAATCTCCTTATCCCTTACCTATGTGTTCTCATGGGATGATTGTCTAGATAAAAATTAGCTAGTCGATCACTTTAGCTCAGATTTATGGTCCTTACCTTGGCAAGTAGAACAACCCTTTTCGGTGTGCGAGACTTCAGAGGAACATGTTATAGCTCAAACACTCTCTATGTTTGTTAAGCCTAATCTCCTACATTAATAATGAAATACAGTTTTCTTCAAGAAGTGTCTCATATTTTTTCAAAGGCTTTTAATGGACTTAGCTTGCATTAACCATGGTTTTATGACTTATGTTTTCTAACTCTCTTATACCATGTTTTAGCTTGGTCAATTGCCTGTCACGAAATGAAATGTCCTCTTTTAAAATAATTTAAATGTTTTATGCATAGCTATCATACTTGGTACATTGTTTTGTACTAATCCATACTCTTGCCTATATTTCCCCAAATGTAGGGTCCGACAGTAAGGTTTCTCAGTTTCATGGCTAGCGGTTGATTATGAGATTTTAGAGCTTTGGTGATTCCTCATGCTTTGATGATTGAGTTTTATTGTTTTCAGTTTTTTTCATGTATTTCACTTTTGGACTTGATGTATGGACTAGGCCCAATTTCATTCTATTGTATTAGATGGCTATAATGAGACAAGTCTTTTAGACTTCCACTTTTCTTTAATAAAAAACTATTGGATTTGGACTATTGTTTTACTCTTATTTTTCTATATCTTATGTTATGAAAGCTAAGTGGCTTGTATGGGGTCCTTCGAGGTTCTTTACGCCATGTTACATTTAGGGGATACCCCTTGGTCATGAAAAACTTTGTAATCAGAGCACAAGGTTTGGAATGGTCCTAGGATGTCTTACAAGCCACATCAAGTAGATTCTTGTTCATGAGTGTGAAGTGTGCCACAATTATGAATGAGAGACTACAAGATGATTAGGAAACTCCACTTCTTTCATTACTCTAAAAATGTGCGATATAGTTTAACTTTATATGGTCTCTCCCCTAATCCTTTTTCGATGCTCTATGGGATATGGCAACTCGAAGAGTTTATCCTAGAAAGAATGTGACGGAGCATGCGGAAGAAGAAGCTCCTCCCTAATCTTCTCATGTTGCGGTCGATCTGTTGGCTGAACAAGTGACTAATGCAAAGTTTAGGGCTGCTCTTCAAGTATTGGCTCAAGCCGTGATGGCCCAAGATAATAGGGAGGTTACAGTTCCCGTGAACCCAAATGTGGGTACGATGACTTCTAGAGTGAGGGACTTCACTAGGATGAATCCTCCAGGGTTTCAAGGTTCTAAGGTTGAGGAAGATCCTCAAGAGTTCGTTGATGAGGTTTATAAGGTTTTGATGATCATGGGAGTGGCGCCGGTGGAAAAGGCAGAGTTTGCCGCTTATCAACTAAAATGTGTGGCTCAAATTTGGTATAACCAATGGAAGAAAGGTAGATCGGAAGATGTGGGTCCTCTTGATTGGGAAAAGTTTAAAGCCACTTTTGTTGATAGGTTCATTCCCCTTGAGATGAGGGAAGACAAGTTGCTTGAGTTCATTAACCTTTGAGAAGGGAGTAGGACTGTGAGGGAATCTTTTCTAAAGTTCACACAATTGTCTAAGTATACTCCAACATTGGTTGCCCATTCAAGGACTAGGATGAGTAAGTTCATTTCGGGTGTGTCCGAAATGGTGGTTGAAGAGTGCCGAACCGCAATGCTAATTAATGATAAGGACATCTCTTGTCTTATGGTGCATGCACAACAAATTGAGTAGGAGAAACTTAAGGAAAAATCTAGGGAAACAAAGAGGGCTACGACCGGTTCTCTTATGCAAGGTCTAATGGACATGGTCAACCTAGATTTAAACAAAGCTTTTCTAGTCAAGGTTGCTCCAATGCACCTCCTAAGTTGAACAAAGATAAGGTGTCTAACCTTAAGCCTCAAGGAGGTATTGTTAGTGGATCTTCATTTCCCATGTCTACTTGTACTTGATGTGGAAGAAAGCACGAGGCTAAGTTCCTAGCTGGCACAGATGGTTGATTTGGGTATGGTAAAAGTTGTCTAAACTGAGGGATTGCCCAATGCTTGCGGCTAATGAAAGAGAGGTAAAGCAAGCTCGTACTAGTGGTTGGGGTTCCAATGCTCCTAAGAAAAACTAATTTTATGCACTTCAGACTCGTGGTAAACAAGAGGGTTCTCCCGATGTGGTTACCGGTATGTTGAAAGTTTTCACATTTGATGTTTATGCTTTACTTGATCCCGGTGCTACGTTTTCTTTTGTGACGCCGTATGTGTCTATGAGGTTTGATGTTCTTCCAGATGTGTTGTTAGAACCTTTTTTTGTCTCTACTCGTATTGGTGATTGTATTGTGGCTAAGAGGGTCAATATAAAGTTTCCCGTTTCCTTGTTTCATAGATTTACTCTTGTTGACTTGGTACAACTTGATATTCTAGATTTTAATGTTATCTTGGGTATGAATTCTCTCCACTCATGTTATGCTTTTATTGATTGTAGAACTTGTGTAGTCACGTCTGAATTCCCGAATGAGCCTGTCCTAGAGTGGGAACAGGGAAATTCTATGCCCAAGGGTTAATCTGTCTCTTATATTGTCTTTGAGTTTCAGCATCCTGGATGAGGGGGAAACAACCTCACATTGGACGCCACGGTAAGCTCTTCCCAAGATGTGATGGAATTCTTCGGTAACTCGACCAACCATTTGCTAGATTCACCCGTCAGAGATAATGGGAATAGCTTGAGACAGACTGATTCTTGTGAAACATTTTTGATTTAGAATGGACCACAAACATATTTAAAATTTTGCATGTGCTCATGTTGATCTTCATGAGTCAACCCTCCGTCGAGTTCCTTCATTTGCAGGAGATGGAGAGATGTGCTCGTAACATGGAATATATCATTCTCTTCTGTTGATGGTAGACATATTGCACCAATCCCACTAAATTGGATTGGATTATGCACACTATAAAGATCGTCAATATCACCTTGGTGGCCCACTTGGTTAACGTTAATCTCTACCTCATTCATTTCCTCTTCTGTTCAACCAAACCAACACAAACACAAAAAAAATCAAATCGCTTCAACTACCACCAACAAATTAAGAAGTTAAACTTCAATAAGAGAATTCTAAACAACACCACTCCCCGGCAGCGGCACCATTTTGATTAACGTATCAACTACACCTCATTCGATACTAGGTGTAGACGATCGTTAAATAGTATAAACCCAAAAAAAGAGTTGGGGTCAATCCCACAAAGAGTAGTTCTATTTTGAATTCAACTATGAAGTTACAATAGTGAATTTTTTAGCTGAAGGACTAGAGATTTTCTAATACTATTAATAAAATTTGAAGATTGACAACAATATCAGGGTAAGGGGTTTTTAGATCAGAAATCATCCTAAACAATTAACTAGGAACAACCAAATAGTAGAAAGATACTTTGGGGATTGACCAACCAATTGCTAAACTAAACTCAATGGGAGCAAATTGCTAACCAAAAGTGCTAACTCTTAATGGGTAAGATGAACTTTAGAGGAGGCAGATTTCTCTTGAACACCTACCTCATTTCAATTGATTTCTCTCGAACCTCAATGTACTAAACATAAAGACAAGTCCACAACCTCACCATATCCACTCTCTCGAGCTGCATACATAAAATGAGTCTTGGGATTCACTATCTCGAGTTGAATCCATCATGACCCACTAACTATGAGTGCCAACTTATCACTTCAGCTTTACACGTTTTTGTCAAGAAAACATAAAACACTAAATTATATTGAAAGAAACATACAATAGAGTAGTTAACCACCACGATAAGTCAGACCCACTTCGAATTAGCACTAAAATTGATAATAACTAACACCCACCAAGTCAAATTAAGCAATTAATCACATTGTGAAACCCCTAAAATTGGAGTTTTAGCTAATCATAATAAAATAAGGAAATTCAATACCTAATACATGCTCCATATGTGTATATTGAAAATGAAAGTTCTAAGATGAATAATATATTTTCTGTTACAACATCAAACAAGAATAGTATTTTTTTTCTCTCTATTTCGTTTCACAATGACTGGATACCTTATCTCTATTCCAAAAGTTAATTTATACTGATCTGAGTTGTGGCTTTTTAGATTTGATCGGTGAGGAAAGTTAGGCTTCGCCGACCAGTCTGCGACTCGCCAATTTTCCTTGTCCATCTCTCTTTCTTCTTCACATTTTCCTCCATCAGGCACTGTAACTTTAGGCGATCTAGATCAAGATCGCCGATAACTTCTGCGATGCACCTTGTAGTCTTTTAGTTCGAAAATTCAATTTCATCTTGGGCTTGATAAATGCGTTTGGTGGTACAATCTTTCTTCGCCGATGTATTCAGCGATTCACATATATAGAACACAGTTTGCCCAAGTTTTTCTCATTTCAGGCACAATGTACTGTAAAATTAGGCGATCTAGGGGTAACTCGACAATTTGCCGAGTGCTCTTAGTGATTGTTTGCTACAGTTGGTCCCGTTCCATGCCTAAAGATGCACATTAAAGGGATCGATAGAGGTTTTAGCAGAGTAAGCACAATCGACCTGCTCAAGCTTTAGTCCTGAGTTTAGAGGGTGATCGGTATAGCAAAAATGAGGATGGCTCTAGTAAAATTTATTGGTCCCAAGATAGTTCTTCCTATCGTACAAGTCGTTCTTCAAGGATAATATCATCTACGTGTTGTGTTTGAACAGCATGAGTTAGGTCATTCGGCCAAAGATTACCCTTTGTGTAGACGGGTTGCTCCAACTCACATGATGCTTTACTAGCATTAGCAACTCCACTAGCAACACCTCTGACGTGATGTCAAGGACAGAGTCAAGACTAATATAGTGGACAACAGGGTATTTAGGGTGGTCACAGGTCAAGTGAAAGGACTGATGGCCAGGGTAGAGGTGAACAAGGCCATTTTTAAGAAGCTCCTGTGAGGGTAGAGGGTGAGGCATCATGCTATGTGAACACATGTAAAATTCTCTTACGCCATCATCTCGCCTCAACTTTATTTGAACCATGATCTACTTCTTATACTGTCTCTATGTATTATGCTTCACATTTGGGCATGACTTATGAGCCTATGAAAGCATTGTTTGAAGTTTCAACCCTCGTAGGTGAGTCTTCAATAGTGGATGTGGCGTTTCGATCCTTCTTAATTTCTATCCAGAAGCGTTGTTGCTCCCCAGTATACAAGCAAGTGTACGTGGTCACACAAGTAATATAGATTCTTTAAGAAATTAGTTATTGTTGCCAAGGGACTTATGATCAATTTATATTCACTTAATTCTACAACTAAAAGTTAAAAGTAATCTTTTCAAGAGTTGATGATTTAGTGTTTATCTACTACTAATTATGCTGTGAATGAAAGTAACTAATTGTGAACGACTTTAATATTATGTTTCAAGCAAGTTAAATGCAATTCCAGGGCTGCAGGATATACTGAATATCATATATAATATTATTGACATAGAAGTAATTTCAGTTATCAAGTTACTGGTTGATAGGGTTAATTATATGAGTCGGGATATACACCTCTCGTCGCCTACCCCAATTAGCTACCTAACTACATCGTTGAGCGGTGATAAATAGACTAATTGGCGAGCATTCATATTTCATCCTATTTCGTAACCAAGTGAGTTGTTCGTCCGAGCGTCACTCCTGAACACAAATCACCTCGACTTAACGGGTCGATGAAGCTCTCTATATCCTCTGGTCTATCTAACCTCTCCTCTCCCAATTTTAAGGTTAAACAATAGATTTATCTCTAGATGGCCAGTCAAGAAATACTAAAACAAGAATATATAAGTAACTTATACTGACAACCGAGAATTAATTCGTAAAGCTTTTAATAATCAATAATCGATTCATAGCTACAGCCCCATAACTAGGGCATTTAGCCACTCATGCTAGTAGAAAACCACAAAATACAATTGTTCATACGAATTCCAGAAAATAGTAGAGTTAGAAGATCAAAACCTATTACAAAAGTAGATACTTGCTCTTGCACATGAAATAAAAGTCGAACCATTACAATAGAACCAAAGGGGTCTATTTATAAGTTTAGGAAAATTGGAGACCAAATCTACTTCAACTAGGGGTCCTTTTTTAACACTTTTAAGTGGGAAAAGTCGGGATCCCACTGGCGTATCGCGCCTATCATCGCGCCCAAAACTCGCCTCTGAATTTTACCCCCTGCGCGTTGCGCCTCTCAGTGCGCCTGAGAAAGACCCCTGAATGTTGGGCCTTGGCGCGTAGCGCCTTTCAGCGCGCCTGAGAGGCCTCTCTGAATGTTCGCCCTTGGCACCTCGTACCTAGCAGTGCGCCTGGCCCTGACGCCTTCATCCTTAGCCATTTTTTATGCTCTTTTGCATCTCTTTTCTTCAAGTTGACTCCAATTCCCTCGAGAGTTCCTAAAACAACAAATCATGTGTGTAAGTGCACAATCATCACAAGTTACACCAAAACTTAAGCGAATGACTAGAGATCATTATTCAATCTAATCGACTTATGGGCAAATATTGACAACTTAGGGACATAAATATGCCTAAGATCACTACCCCACACTTAGAATTTTATTTGTCCTCAAACAATCTCTAGACTATCAACTCTTTTTCACAACCCTTGGACTTATCAACCCACCTCAAAATCAACCAAACATTTTCAATCATGATCTTCTAGTTCACAATGGATGCAACAATTCACAACATTTACACCAAGTACAACAATGCTAAAAGAATGACCCTTTTATTATTTTATTTTTTTCGGGCTAATGCAAACTCATACAAACACATCACTTAGATAAGCTTATACATGTCATGAATGCCCTCACTTGTTATTTTTTAGTAAAGCCTTTCACTCAAACAACTTGCAATATCAACAAGGCTTATTTTTCAAACAATCAACTCACCCTCACAAAAGAAGTTCTTACTTTTCTCAACATACCATAAGCTTGCACATAGTGTATTATTACTTTTACACATATTTCTCAAGGAATCAAGAGGATTTTCATTTGGTTGTAATGTCGGCAAAAGGTAAGGGAGGGAATATTTAGGAATCGTTTTAGTGACTACACCTCCCTAATGCACATTTCATGTTTTGCCAACAATCTTTTTTATAGCTTTTCTTTCCTCTTAGTACACACTTCATGACTATTTACCCCTTTTGTTGCTCCATATTTGCCCTTTATTTCTTTTTCATCATTTTTTTTCATGCCTTTGCAGTAGCCATCCGACTCTAGATTTTAACATCTGAGTAAGATACACATTATCCTTAATAGGATCAGGGCCAATGTTTCGAGCATAGTTCTAAATTAGCCACCCTCAATTTTAGTAGAGATGCACATTGTCACTAAGGAGCAGCGTCAAAATAGAATTTTCTTTTTTCACACAATTTAGCATTTAACCTTTAGCTATATCAACCAACAATTTTCAACCCTTATTCTTTAACATAGTGCATTAAGGATTTTCATAGGATCAAAAAAACTTGGTATCAAACAACGGGTTTCGGCTTATCATGCGGTTTATCAATAAACAAGGAAAAAAGGATCAATGGGGCTAACTAGGGATAAATTCAATGGTAGGCATACAATAAGAGTTAAGAATTGGCTATTTCAAAGAATTGCCTCAATCAAATTCCCTAAGTCATACCAGCTACTGATTCAACACACACAAGGCAAGTTCTAGATATCAAGTTAACAAAGAACCAATCAATTCTCACCGCACATGGCATTATGACACATATAAGGATATATCAACTAACATGCTCATACAAGTTGCATTACGGTATTATTACACAATTAAACCCATTTTCATTTTATTTCGAGTCAAGCTTCCGAACACATGCTAATTACAAGGTCAAACATTTATTGCATTCTCCCAAATATGACTACCCATGACGTTTGGCTAACTTATTCGGATATAGCTTCAAAAGTCCAAGGTTGGTTTATCAATCCTACTCTTCTATGTGACTAATTTTCCCTTAAGACGGTCGTCATCCATCCATCATTGGGAACTGTCACTTCTAAGACGACTCTAAGACTCAATAAAGCAATAAACTAATCATATTCGATTCAAAGGGACAATCCTCAGTAAAATTACCGGAAACAAACTCTGAGAAACTCAAAAGAAAATTTTTTTAACTAGAAACTGACAACTAATAACTAGACTCGATAAAGCAGTAAACAACTATATACAACATAGAATATTACCCTATCCCACACTTCAAAGATAAGCAGTGTCCTCAGTGCATAATTTAAAACAAAGTATAAGGTTATGAATACTCCCTGGCCCTCTAGGCCTCGTCGTCAACACCATCGAACATCATCAAGGCATTCATCTCCTCATCCACAACATCATCATCCTCCTCATCATCCATAGCCTCATCGGCAGTAGCCTCATCATCATCCAAAGGTTCCAAAAAAGGCAGGACTAGTTTTGCACAAAAATGCTGCACTCTTAGACAATGGATAGCATTCTGCCATTGTTTCCATCTCAGCATGAGTCACCGAACGTCCACCGATACGCAATTGCAACTCAGCCATCCCAAATATTCTAGCCATGAAACTATCATCACTGGCTTGTCTCTCTTGAGCAGACAGAATCGGTCCATGGGATGTGTCAAGTGCCTTAGTCCTCATCACATCAACTAGCATACCTGTCAGATCCGGACGAAAAGCAATGGTTAGATCTACAGCCTCCTCCTCAATAACCCGATCCCTCAGAAACTGGGTGATCAAATCCCCATAGCAAAACCGCCACCTCATATTATTCCTAAATTTCATCATATTTTGTCGAAGGATCACCCCTACGCTAATGGGCCCCTTCATCAGCATATAAACCAACACCACCCTATCCCTTGTTACCTCTGTCAGATGTTTCGCGGGTAGAAGGACAATACACACTATCTTTAACCACACCCTAGCAACTTGATTGAAATTAGCAAAATGAAGGGTATTATGTCTCCCTGTATCCTTGCTACGCTCCCACCTAGCCGTGGACTCTACCCCACATAATGTATGACGGATATCTCGATAAGGAGGTTTATCCTTAGATGTATTATGTCTCCATGTATCCTTGCTACGCTCCCACCTAGTTGGGGTCCCCAGAAATTCATTGAGTATTGTAGCATTGAACTTCACATCCTTACCTCTAATAGGAACAATTTTATACTTAGTTTTAGTGAGCCAATTTGCATAAAACTCACGAACGAAAGAAAGATTACAATCTCCCGAATGATCAAAAATAAATCTTAGCCTCAATTTAGACACAGTTCGATAAATAACAGGAAATTGAGACTGCAACCTTACCTCATGGACGTATTCATCACCCATATACTTGGGTTTGCATGGGTCGGGTTGGGCAGTGAGGAGAAGAGAGATAAAGAAAAAATGGTGGTGAATGATGGTTTAGAAGTGGAATAGAAGTGGGGAAGTAGAAAAGTTTATAGTTGGTGGTGGAAAAGAAGAAGAAAAGCTTTGGGGGAAGTTTTAATGGAGGAAGGAAAAGAGTGAGGGAAGAGGAATGGAGAAGAGTTGGAGAGGATTTAGTGGGTTTGGGCGGTTTTTAAGAGAATGGGGAAAGAATTGGGAGTGTTAGGGATTTAAGGGTAGTGGGTTGGGTTTAAAACCGGGTCAAAACCCAGTTAAAAAAAGCACTGGACAGTGGAGCGATGGAAGGGCGACGCGCCAGCATAGTGCCCCAACAACGTCCCTGAATGGTCAAGCAAGGCGCGGCGCGCCAGTCAGAGCACCTGGCTTCATTTTTTTTCTATTACAAGCTAAGTTACAAATAATGAAAAATCCTATTTAACTAAAACAACAAACAAAAGGAATTTCCTAAATTCTACGAATTTAAACTAAGCTAAAACAATAAAAATCAAAATTTTAAACACGAACTACCTTTCTATTACATATTATTCATGGGTTGCCTCCCATGTAGCGCTTGATTTAACGTCGCGGCAAGACGCAACTAGAATCATTCATCATTGAGCTCAAGAGCTTCCCGATCACGATCCGAATCCTCACCAAAATAGTGTTTCACCCTTTGCCCACTGACCAAAAATGTAAGGCCAGTCTTACCTTTAAGTTCAACAACCCCATATTGTGTCATTCTGACCACTTCAAAAGGACCACTCCACTTCAACCTTAGGTTTTTGGGGAATAACCTTAGTCTAGAGTTAAAGAGTTGTACATTATCTCCCGGATTGAAGGTACGAGCTACTATGTGCTTGTCATGCCACCTCTTTGTCTTTTCTTTATATAGCTTGGCATTCTCATAAGCGTGGAGCCTAAACTCTTCAAGTTCATGCAGCTGATTCACTCTTTTTTTACCGGCTAGCTCGGGGTCTAAGTTCAACTTCTTGATTGCCTAATATTCTTGATGTTCTAATTCCGCCGGATGGTGACATGCTTTCCCAAATACTATGTGATTGGGAGAAGTCCCTATTGGTGTCTTATACGCAGTCCTATCTGCCCACAATGCATCATCTAGTTTATCTGACCAATCCTTCTTGTATGCATTCACCGTTTTCTACAAAATTTGCTTCACCTCTCTATTTGAAACCTCCACTTGACCACTCGTTTGAGGATGGTAAGCTTTAGCAACCTTATGATGAATACCATACTTACCAAGAATATTTTTAACAAGATGGTTAATGAAATGCTTACCTCCATCACTTATAATTTCCCTTGGAGTGCCAAAGTGAGTGAAGATGTGCTTCTTTATGCACTTTATCACCACCCTTGAATCATTGGAAGGAAGAGAGACAGCCTCAACCCATTTACTGACATAATCCACAGCCACATTAATGTATTGGTTTTCACTAGATGGTGGGAATGGACCCATGAAGTCAATACCCCACACATCAAAGATTTCCACCTCTAAAATGTTACTTAGCGGCATCTCATGTCTTCTTGAAATAGTACCCAACCTTTGGCATTTATCATAACCCTTCACAAAAGAAATAGAATCCTTAAATAACAAGGGCTAAAAGAAACCAGATTGTATTACCTTATGAGCAGTGCGCTCTCCTCCATGGTGACCTCCATATCGGTTTGCATGACAACTGTCGAGCACTTTGTTAACCTCAAATTCCGGAATGCACCTTCTCACTATCCGATCTACGCCTTGCTTGAACAAGAATGGTTCATCCCAAATGTAGAATTTGGCATGATTGAGCTTTTTCTTTTGTTGGGTGGTTGCACCCAGAGGATAATTGCCACTTACTATCAAATTCACAATGTCTGCATACCATGGCACTTGAGAGATATCTAATGCCATCAATTGTTCATCCGGAAACTCTTCCCAGATTTGCTCACCTTCATTCACATGTGAAAAATCCTCCAACCTAGATAAGTGATCTGCTATTTGATTCTCAGTACCTTTCCTATCTTTGATCTGAAGGTCAAATTCTTGGAGAAGCAATATCCATCGAATCAGCCTTGGTTTAGCATCTTTCTTGTTGAATAGGTATCTAATAGCTGCATGGTCAGTAAAAACAATCACTTTAGTACCTACCAAATACAATCTGAACTTGTCGCAGGCAAACACTGAAGCCAACATCTCCTTCTCAGCTGTGTAATTAGCTTGTGTAGAATCGAGGGTGTTGCTTGCGTAATAGATACAGTGAAACACTTTATTCTTTCTTTGTCCCAATACAACACCCACTGCTACGTCGCTTGCATCACACATGAGTTCAAATGGTAATCCCTAATCAGGAGCAATTAAGATGAGAGCCTCAATTAAGTTCCTCTTCAACGTCTCAAAAGCTTTCTAACACCTCTCATCAAAGTCAAATTTCACCTCCTTCTCCAAAAGACTGCACATAGGTCTGACAATCTTGGAAAAATCCTTGATGAATCGCCTGTAAAAACCTGCATGACCAAGAAAACTACGCACACCTTTTACAGAAATGGGAGGGGGCAATTTTTCAATAACTTCTACCTTAGCCTTATCAACCTCCAAACCAGATTTTGACACCTTGTATCCCAACACTATCCCCTATCTTACCCAAAAATGACACTTTTCCGAGTTTAGAACTAAGTTAGTGTCTTCACATCTAGCAAGTACTTTATCAAGATTTTGGAGACATACCTCAAAAGTCTTCCCAAAGACAGAAAAATCATCCATGAAAACCTCCACAAAATCTTCCACCATATCATGAAAAATGGCCATCATACACCTTTGAAAAGTCACCGGTGCATTGCAAAGTCCGAATGGCATGCACTTGAAAGTATATGTGCCACAAGGACAAGTGAACGTGGTCTTTTCCTGATCCTCGGGTGCAATCAAGATCTGGTTGTAACCGGAATACCCATCTAAGAAACAATAGTACTCTTGACCTGCTAGTCGGTCAAGAATCTGATCAATGAAGGGAATGGGGTAGTGATCTTTCCGGGTAGCATCATTTAGTTTTCGGTAATCCATGCAAATTCTCCACCCGGTCACTGTTCTAGTAGGAATTAACTCCTCATTTTCATTCCTTACCACTGTCATACCTCCCTTCTTAGGAACACATTGTACCATACTTACCCACTTACTATCAGAGATTGGGTACACAATTCCAGCATGTCGCCACTTTATTACCTCTTTTCTCACTACTTATTTCATCAAAGGATTTAGTCGACGTTGATGTTGTGCACTTGCTTTGTGATCTTCTTCCATGTAGATTTTGTGCATACATAACGCCGGACTAATCCCATGAATGTCATCCATCTGCCATCCAATAGCTTTCTTTCTGCACTTTAGGATCCACAATGCCGCTCCAACCTGTATTTCAGACAACTCTGCAGAAAGTATAACATGAAAAGTTTCATTAGTACCCAAAAATGCATACTTGAGGTGAGCCGGCAGTGTTTTCAGTTCCAGCTTTGGGGCTTCCTCAATGGAGGATTTGGGTGGTGGCCCTAACTCTCGCTCTAATGGTTCCACTCTCCGCATATGAGGCTGCACAAGTGCCAGATTCATACATGTTTCTATCTCTTGCGCCTCAGTGTCTTCATCTATCTTATGCCCCATTAACACTCTTTCTAAGCGGTCTTCGGGTACAACTAATTGTGACTCTACTATGCGATCAACAACAGTAATAGCAGACAACTCTTCATAAATAGAAGGCAATTTTAGAGCGCGGTAAACATCAAATACCTCTACTTTATCATGTGCCCTCATGGTTAATTGACCAACTGCTACATCAATCAATGCCCTAGTTGTGGACAAGAAAGGACGTCCCAAAATGAATGGATCTTCAAGATCGGGTTCAAAGTCTAAGACCACAAAATCTTCCGGAAAAATCAATGAACCTACTTGCACTAACACATTTTCTACCACCCCATCTAGCTTAGCAATGGATCTATCAGCAAGTTGGAGAATAACAGTGGTTCGTTTTGGACTACCCAACCCAAGCTTTAGATACAAATATAAGGTCATCAAATTTATACTTGCCTCCAAATCACACAACCCCCGGGCATGAACACTTTGCCCAATTGTAATCTGCATAGTAAAACTACTTGGATATTCTAACTTTTTAGGCAGTCTATTTTGAATCCTTGAGCTACACTCCTCAGTAAGTGCTATAGTTTCATATTCCGTGAGCCTCCTCTTGCTAGCCACAATGTCCTTCACGTATTTAGCATACTTCGGGATACCCTGCAAAATGTCAACCAAAGGTAGATTAATGTGAACCTGTTTAAGGAGAGAGAGAAACTTACCGAAGCATTCATCTTCATTCTGCTTTTTCAGCCTTTGTGGAAATGGAGGTGGCAATTTCTTTTGAGGAACAAGAACCTCAACATTGGAGCTTTTTACTACCTCTTTCACCTTCTTTTCTTTGTTACTTACCTCAGTGTCTCTGTTTTTTGGAGTTGGTTCCTCTAATTGCAGCCCACTTCTAGTACTTACTGCATGCAATTGCTTTGGATTGGGTTCAGTATCACCGGGCAGCCCACCTTGGGGACGCAAGTTCAAAGAATTGGCCACTTGTGTAACTTGTTTCTCTAAACCCATTTGGGACATCTGGATGTTTCTAATGTTCTCATCCCTCTTATCTATTCTAGAATTTAATTTGGTCCCTATCTCAGTCATGAGCTTTTGGAGTAGCTTTTCGTAGGTCATCCCCACTTTTAGTGCACTAGGATTTGAGCCTTGGTTAGAATTGTAATATTGTTGCCCAGCCCCTTGAGAACGGTATTGGTGAACCGCTTGCGCCTGATTTTTGTTTTGGTTACCACCCCATGAGAATTTAGGATGGTTCTTCCAACTAGGTTTTTAAGGGTTACCATAGTTTTGCTGCACTCCTCCCCTTTGCGCATTACCCACATAGTTTACAGAATCCGGGTTTGCCTCACATCGCTCGGTTTAATGAGTTCCACTACCACATACCTCACACCAATTTACTGCTTGTTGTACCACGTTTAGTGGTGACTAATTTATAGCCATTTGTTTAAACTGTAAGGTCATGTTATGTTGCATTGCATCTAATTTGGCATTTATAGTTGTAGCTTGGTCTACATCTAAGATCCCTATAGCCTTTTGGGTTTGGGTTCTAGACATTCCCCCGTCATACCCTTGGTTATCTTCAGAAAGTTTATCGAGTAAGGAGAAAAATTCTTCACTTGTTATGGATGGGTCCTGTCCACCTGCTGCACTATTAAGAAGAGCACGAGCATTATAGTCTAAACACTCAAAGAAAGTGTGACAAAGTATCTCATTGGTTTGCATGTTGTGTGGGCAAGCATTCAACATTTGTTTGAAATGCGCCCATGCTTGGTATATGTCCTCTCATTGCTTTGGAACAAAGTTTATTAACTCACCCTTCAGTTTAGCGTTTTTGTTGGATGCAAAAAATCGACTCAGGAACTTCTTCGCTAGGTCATCCCGCGTAGTGATTGAGTTTGGTGGCTCAGAGTCTAACCAATGCCTTGCAGCTCCTAACAATGAGTATGGGAACAAAGTCAACCTTACATAGCTATATGAAACTCCAATTGGAATGTATGTATTGGTAATCTTTATGAAAGTCCTAAGATGGATTTGAGGATCCTCATGGGGGAGACCAGTGAATTGCCCATTAGAATGGAGGATCTGTACCATGCTCTGCTTTAGTTTGAATCTACACTCAGTGGAGGTTTCCTAATACTAGATGCAAAATTGTCTGTGAGTGGGACTGCAACATCATGGACTGGTCTTGCAGGTACAACAGGCGGTGCTCCTTGATTATTCGGGTTCCTTTGGTTATTCACGTTTTCCAGGTTATTCAAGATGTCTTGATTTTCATCATCAATGTTTTCTGGAATACCTAAACCCAATTCTCCTCGTCCTAGATTCATTTTTTTGCGCTATCGTAGAACTCTTTCAGGTTTGTGGTAAGGTTCGACAAGATCTCCTTTCCGAGGCAGACCTGAAATCAAGTGCCTGAAATACACAAGCTAAGATAAAGTAATTAATACCTGAACTTTAAGTGTAGAGTTAAAAAGATTGAATAAAAATCAATTTTTAAGTCCCCGGCACCGGCGCCTAACTCCCCAGTATACATGCAAGTGTACGTGGTCGCGCAAGTAATATAGATTCTTTAATAAACGAGCTATCATTCCCAAGGGACTTATGATCAATTTATATTCACTTAATACTACAACTAAAAGTAAAAAGTAATCTTTTCAACAGTTGATGATTTAGTGTTTATCTACTACTAATTATGCACTGAATGAAAGTAAGTGATTGTGAACGACTTTAATATTATGTTTCGAGCAAGTTAAAAGCAATTACAGGGCTGCATCATATACTAAATATCATGATGTTGGCCCTTGGCGCCTTGCGCCTAGCAGTTCGCCTGGCCCTGGGGCCTTCATCCTTAGCTACTTTTCATGCTCTTTTGCATCTCTTTTCTTCAAGTTCACTTCAATTCCCTCGGGAGTTCCTAAAACAACAAATCATGTATGTAAGTGCATAATCATCACAAGTTACACCAAAACTTAAGCAAATGACTACAGATCATTCTTCAATCTGATCGACTTTTGGGCAAATATTGACAACTTAGGGACATAAATATGCCTAAGATCAAGTTTGCATACAACAAAAACTACCATTCTAGAATCCAATTGGCCCCGTTCGATGCCTTGTATGGTATGCATTGGCGCTCTCCAGTTGATTGGGTTGAGTCTATAAAGCCAGACCACAAATTATAGACCTAATTCAAGACGTTTTGGAGAAGGTGAGGGTGACTATTGATAGACTTTGGACAACTCAGAGTAAGCACAAGAGTTATGCTGTTCGTAGGCGATAGCCTTTGAGGTTTTATGTTGGTGATAGATTTTCCTTCGTGTGTCACCCATATAGGGTGTGGTAAAATTTGGGAGTCGGGGCAAGCTTAGCCCTAGGTATATTGGGCTTTTTGAGATCCTCCGGACATTTGGAGAGGTTTCATATGAGTTAGCTTTGCCTCCGATGTTCTTAGCTATCCACCAATCTTTCAAGTTTTGATGTTGCGCCACTATGTTCCTGATGAGTGCATTCAAGAACCATTCACATGGTTAAGGTTGGTAGGAGGCATCTTCTACTTAAGGAGGGTACTTGCGAGACCGAGCATATATGCGGGAGCAACTTCCTGACCTGGTAGAACCTTCAAGTACTTCTTGACTTTTACTTTCGTCGATGCAAGTGCTTTTAGTAGTGAATGTTGTAATGACCTATAGGTCATTTTGTGTTTATGCCTCATGTTCATCATTGAAAGCTCCTTTATAGCCACCCAAAAACATTTATGACTTACTAGGACAGACATCTCAGTCACTTGGTTGTTGTTGGGTTTTTATGCAAGTTTAATTGTTTTGGAGCTTCTAAACCTTGAACATCATTTTTATTAAAACTTCAATAAGATAACATTAGAGTCCAATTTTAATTATTCCATAAGCTCCGGAAGGATCATTTGAGGTTAGTAGTATGGTCGGCGTGACTCTGAAAGCTTTCAGTACGAATTTACGTAGTTAGGTCTTTTACCTTTCAAGTTAATGCCAAAGTTTAACTTTAGTCAACATTCTGATTAAAAACAAGCTCAGATGAGAATTTTTTCAACGCGGTTAGCTCTGGAATGTTGAATTTTGTCTAGAACACTCTTCATTTGGATCACGAGATTTCTGGGATAATTTAAGCACACTTGTGGATTTTAGCTTAGAATGTAGTTTGGGTGTGGGGCCTACTTATTTAAGAGATGACCTCGTATAGAAATTTCGAATGCTCTGTTGATTCCACAATATCCTATTTTTTAGAGTTGCATATCTCGTTTGTGTGCACAGGTTCTTAAGCAATTCTGAACACCTCATCTGGGATTTTCGAACCTTGCCAAAGTTAGTTGATATGCACCAGCTGGTGCAGGCCAATTCACCCTTCACATTCATAGGCCCCTTGGTCGAGTTCACAAAGGCCTGGGCCTTATTGCTTCGTTACCACGTGATCCATTTCTGCGACAACTATGAAGGGTGACTTTCCTTAGTCATCGCGATCGCGAGGCAAGGTCTCTCTGTTATCGCGATGGTAAACACTCTAGTGGGCATCACCACATTTGTTCATGTGATTGCGATGAGTTGGTTCATATATTCTTTTAGAGAAAAGTCATAAATGCATCATTGAATTTGTCTTGAATCTTCCAAAAGATAGCATAACTTTGCAACCGTCCTATTACCTCACTAAACAATTTTGAACACATATTATTATATCATTTTTCGATCAGCCCAAGATTTTAAGAAGCAAGTATGTTCACACACCAATCATTACATGATATGTGTTAATTTAATTTAAAATGAATTTTTTTTCATTTTAAGTTTTTTCTTTATCTTTTTTTTTTATTTCTCTCTCTTACTTTTTGACTTATTTTAATTTTGATGTCATCTTAAGTTTCACTTTATCTTCCACCCCCAATTTCAAGTGATCCATCCCTCTATTTTCTTTATTTTTCTTCACCTCCCAGTCTCACCCCACTCGCATGTCAAGTAGAACCCCTCTCCCATTTTTTTCCTTTCTTTTTCTTCTTCTTCTCCAGTCAAATTCTTTATTTAAGTGATTTTTTTGTAAAAAACAATTCATTCAATTTTCTAGACTTTATTTAATTATTGATAACAAAACAAATTATTTTCTAAGAAAATTTAAAATTTTGAAGGTATCATCAATTACTCCTTTTCGTATAACTTCAAAATTAGAAATGATAGATTAAAAAGAATCAATGAATTCCCCAAAAATTGAAAGAACTTAATTGAAATCGGATAAATAAAAACTATATGATACTTCGTAATCATCTTGAAATCTAATGACTTTATCAAATTGTTTAAAATGCAAGAAAATATTTGGATGAAGTTTTTAAATTAAAGAAAGTAAAACTAATAGTAGTAAAAAAGGAAGGTGAAGTTGTCGTAAAAATGATGACATTGAAAGTGAGAAACTTCAATGGAGATGACGATGATTTTTTGAAGAAGAAAGAAGAAAGGAAGAGAAAAATAAAAAGGAAAAAAAGTTAAAATAATAAGAAAAATAAGAAAATATACTTTTAATGAAATACTTGCAAAAAAAATTATATTAGTTATTTTAGGTTGCTCACTCTCTTTGAGAGAGTGCACACACTCTTTATGTCATGTGGATAAAAAATGATGTAATAATATCAGTTCAAGATTATTTAGTGGGGTAATAGGATGCCCACATAGTTAAGGCACTTTTTGAAAATTCGGGACAAGTTCAGACGTTATTTTATATCTTTTCTTTATTCTTTTATTTAAAGGCCAGACACCGTCATCTTGGGGAGCAAAAGTTTAGTTTGCAATATCTTCCTCGTTTTAGCTTGGAATAAAATGTTTCTGTCACGATCCAAAATATACATGTCGTGATGGCACTTATGTTCCAAACCAATAGGCAATCCAACCCATTAGTTTTACAAGTTTAACTAAATAATTAAGGTGAAAGTTTAACGAAAAGTAGAATATCTCAAGCACTAAATACCACCCAAGATTTTTGTGTCATAAGTACAAGAGCTTCTTATGTATGGTGCAAGTTTAAAACTAAAATGACAAGTCTAAATGTAAGAAATATCATGTCTGAATACTAAAATAACAAAATAAAAAATCAGATAGAGGGTGGTGTGGGATACGGAACAACAACGCAGCTCACTAGAACTCTAGGATACTCAAAGCTCAGTTTCAAGAAGCTCCACGAGTTGTGTTTGTATTCGAAACAAAAACTGCACCACAAATAGTGCAACAGGTGTAGTATGAGTACTCAACCACGTGTACCCAATATATATCATAGACCAACAATGAAAAATTAGTGATAGGGGTTCATTTAAGAAAATCATCCTTTTACTCATACAAGTCTATATTATTCTTACCAGTCACGGATCGTTAAATTGAGATAACCAAATGTCATGTAATGTCTAACCACCAATAAAACGTACAATCAACAAGAATGAACAATGTAATGAGATGCAATGCAATGTATACCATGAAATGATATGACTCATACGCCTAGTAATATCTCAACCGTATATACATGATACTCCTAGAAAATACATCAAGAGTTAATGACTTATGGGGTACTCGCGAGATCCATATATTGACACAAATGATCTCCACATGTCTGTACGAATGATCTCAATGCACTATCATAAAATCAAAAAATTTACACACGTACGATCTCCATGTGCCCAAATAAAAATCATAATAACTAACAATACCCAGCACAGATGATCTCCACGTTCCTAACTTATACTCAATCTCATGTGAGTGCATGTGCACAATATGATTTCAATAAAAGGGGATGATTCTGCCTGTAAATCAATCAAATATCAGTATCATATGTGAAACGACCCCAAAAATGCCCGAAAATGTGCTTCGGAAACACCTATAATTGTAATTTCCATATATCTCAAAATCCGTGCATGATTTCGGAAATTCGATTTCATATTCTTATTCGTGGGGTCAAATTGAGTGGGAAATGGGTCTAACCCGAATTTTAGAGCAACCGTATCAAAATTCGAAAATAGCAAAAAATGCGATTTTCAGGGTCAACTTTAAAGGGGCATATCTCTTAGCACACAAGGAATTGGAAGGGTCGAAACCTATTAAATTAAACCTCTATCAGTTAGCTTTCCAATGCACTTGGTTTCACCTCATTCCGTGTTAGGATGAGGGAGTTATGACCATTTTCGTAAAACCTGTCGGTGCAGATTTGCAAATTCCAGTGAGCTAATTTACTGTAGCGGGCTGGAGACGTTTTTTTTTATAAAAAGAGGATATGTCCCATACTTAGTCATTTTTCTTAACTCCAAAAAAAACACTCTCTAAGACCTCTCCAAATTCCACCAAGATCTTCAACCAAATTCAAACATCTCAAGCTCTAATTCTGGATTCAAGACTCAATCTCAA